>JANBOH010000301.1:0-18248 GCA_027478445.1 Coemansia asiatica | reverse complement strand
AGCCACTTCGCATCACCCGCTAGTCGCAACCCCCGCGCTGTTGATATCCCAACAAGAGACGTGAATCCCCAGGCATTGGAACGCTATATGAAGCATGCCAAAACTATTGGAACTATTACGTCTACTATCGACTATGAAGATTTTCTAAAAGAGCTGGATCTTTTATCCAGCTATTGGGATTTCAAAGCTGGTACAGATAAACTATTCCAATCGATATCACGACAGGCCCCTGCGCTGTGCGAAGAAAAACTCTATTATTCCAGTAAAACGCCATTTAAAGCAACAGAAAAGGACTTGGTGGCGTGGTTTAAAAGTGCTTATGTTACTTTAAAACGTGTCGATTTTTTAGCATATCCTCTTGCACAGCCAGCGGTTAATTACCTGTTCGTTGATCACCAAAACAAAACAGTCAATGGTTGTGATGTCAAACCTGATGTTGCATTATACTACCCAAATCGTCCTAGAAAGGATATTTCAGATGTCCACTTTTTTATTGAGGCCAAGAGGATGGAGATCAATGCACTTTCGGGCAAAAACCTGGGACAGATAGCTGACTACGCATATCAGCTTTGGAAAGTGCAGCCCATGAGGAAATTTGTCCCAGTATTTTTGCTTAATGGCTGCAGACTATCGGTGATCGTTTTTGCACGGGATGGCTGTCATCGAGTCGAGCTCGGGTCATTATTCCGTCAAGATCCAGATGAAAGTTTAAGTGCCGATGAGGAGGTTGCAAACACGTTGTCCATCCTGTGGTTTCTGATTATTCAGCCACCCGACAAATTTGGACATATTACTGATGTCTCAGTTGGCGCCTCTCTCTTTATTTTTAGCGGCACAGTGGCAGATGCGGCTGTACAAGCAATCAGTATGATTCAGTCAGCAAAAATCTCAAACGAGGATCCAAATCGCATGGTAGCAATAGGAGAGCGTGTTGATCGCGATATACGAGTTGTTGGGCGTCTATGTCACGTTTACAGGGTGACATATGGAGACAAGCGCGCTATTCTAAAACTCTCGTGGGCGAAGCCAGACAAATTTCCAGAGGGCGCGGTCTATGAAACGCTTGAGCAAAGCGCGATGAAAGGGATACCCGCAGTATATTCGAGCGGCGTTCTATGCAAGGAGTTTAGCGGCTATCGTCTGGAGTATCTTTTGCTTGAGGACTGCGGCGAGACTCTATGGGACATAATCAAGAAGCTCGCTAGCAAGAAAATTAGGCATGAGTGGGTTTATGGAATTATACCCAAAGTTATTAAGCAGGTCCTGTGCCACCTTCTTCAGGCTTACTCAGCTGGCGTGATGCACAGGGACATCTCCTCTGGGAATATTTCCATTAAAGGCGACGATGTCTTTATAATTGACTGGGGCTGCTCAAAATTGCTAATTGGAGACTTGAGGGATAAGGACAATCGATATGAACGTTTGGCTAAAAAATGGGGCTTTGAGCTCGAGGGCGTGGTTGACAAGGAAAATGCACGCGATCCTTTCACGGGAACCCATGAGTATATAAGCATCCGTGTCTTGTCTGGATCAGCAGAGCGCAATATTTTCGATGATATAGAATCGCTGTTCTATGTCATCCTTCACCTTTTGCAGTGTGCCAAGGAAGGAAAAATAACTGACTTTCTTGGAACAAGGTGCATGCCCAATAACGTCGCTGCAGTGATGAAGGTGGGATTTATGTGTGATCCAAATTTCTACAAACAGGACATTGTCAATGAATGCTGTCCCAATGATTTGCTGAAAATTTTAGATCAAATGTATGAAATGCTTTTTATGATTGATGGTGTCAACGTATGCGCCCAATTGTTTAGAGGTATTCCCGAAAAGCGCAAGCTTAACCATCATCTTCTTCGGTCAATAGTTGGCAAGGATACTTTATATGCCATGTTCCATTCTAATATCTCCGAATCTCCAGAAGGTGGTATAGAGCCCTCAAGTATTGCTGTCCTATCTGCATTTTCGCAGCTCGAATGCAGCGAAATCTCGAGACCATCGGCAAAGCGCAAGGCTGAAGATGAAGCAGATGCCGATGTCGACGCGTATTGTAGAAAAAAGATTTAGTCATTAGTTTTTTTATGAACTTCAATAAACATCTATTGTATTATAAAATCAAGGAATCAAATTATTTCTGCAAAAGTATTGGAATTTCGTTAATCACATGTATCATTGAAGACAATTTAATCTTGTTTTTTTTTTGGCGATTTCTCAATAAAAAAAACACGGAAAATTGCAAAGACCCGGGGAACTGGAAAAGTGAGATAAAAAACTCACATACCAAGAAACATGTGCAAGATCAAGAGAGCTCGGACCCGAAAAATACGCTCTTATACCTGATATAATACCAGACAATAAAAAAGAAGCAAGCATAAAAAGGAGTAGGCGACGATGCTTTGCTACTTCACAGTTGCTTGTTTTCTGATTTCCTCTTCTTGCTTTATCAACCAAATAAAATCATTATTATTATTATTTTCTAAAAACACTAAAGAGCAGAAAGTGTATAAAAGAGGACCATGTCTGACAGCAGCACTAGTTCCAGCAGCAACGTCTTGTCGCCTAGAGACGACCCAAACACAGCCCCGTTTAACGAGCGCACGCTTGAGCTGCAAGAGGTCGGGCCCGACACATATCTGTCGGTGGATCTATGGCGGCCCAAGGGCAACCGCGGCGTCTTTGGCGGCCAGGTCATCGGACAAGCGTTGTCGGCAGCTGCTAAGACCGTGGAAAGTCCCTTCCGATGCAATTCACTTCACTGCTACTTTTTGGCAGCTGGGAGCAACACAGAAATGATCGCATACGAGGTGCGTCGCGTACGTCAAGGCGCATCATACTGCTCGCGGCTGGTCATTGCTAAGCAGAGTGGAAGGGTGATCTTTATCGCGACAGTCAGTTTCCAGCGCCCAGAGCCATCTATTCTGAGCCACCAGTATACGATGCCCGATGTGCCGCCACCTGAGGAACTGGTCAGCCGCGAGGCACTGATAATGCGGAGCGAATCTGAGGGAGACAGGTTTAAAGCCGAAGAGGTCAGCACTCTGCCTGTAGAGACACGCCCAGTGCCCACGAAGGACAAGCGTGGGCTTCCGGTCAATGCGATCTGGCTACGCTCTCGCGGCGACATGAGCGAGTTGGGTCATTGCCATCACCAGAGCATGCTTGCCTATGCATCTGACTTTGCACTTATCAGTACTGCGCTGCGACCATTTATGATGTATAGTCCGGGCTCGCAGTACAGGCTCTCGATGCTTGTCAGCTTGGACCACACCATCTGGTTCCACGAGCCCTTCCGTGCCGACGAATGGCTGCTCTATGTCATGGAGAGCCCGCGCACTGCCAGCGGCCGCGGACTCGCTATCGGCCGTATCTATAATAGACAAGGTGTCCTGGTTGCGTCAACTGCTCAGGAAGGCGTGGCTCGTGGCATCAACAAGGGCTCAGATCATAGCACTCTTGAGTTTGTCCACTCGGTGTCAAAGAAGCAGCAAGACGCCAAGCTCTAGTTTGATGCGACATTGCCTATTTCGGATATTAATTGTGGTTCTCTCCCCATCACCACAACGCTTTTTTTCACTCTTTATTTTTTGTACTTTCCCTCGTTTTTTTTTTAAAAAATCCGGTGATATGTGTATAGAATTTAAGAATATTTTTTCTTTTACCATTTGATTTTAGAAGTGTTTGATTTGAAAAATGCATGGCTCAACCAGGTGCTTTCGGCAAGCAGGGTCACTTTTCACGACAAAGGGCATGCAAAGACATAGTCATACTGTGTTTGCATCAACAACACGAGCAGAACGTATAGCTTCTCGTTTCTCTTCTTCTCGCCAGCTCCAAACAGCAGGTACAGCATCAGAAACAGCAAAAGAAGCAGCACACGAGGTGGTTCACGAAGACGAAAAGGCCTTGCGCGATGTATTTGACTTGCCTACCAAAACAACGCTAGGATCGCGGTGGTACCACCAGGGCCAGCCCACTGGGTTGCTAATGGAGTCGCGGTTTGTGTCGCCCAAATCGTTTAAGGATGCAGGAGGGCTGGCTGTAGCAGAAGCGCAGCAGCTGGTTGAGAAAGTCGTGTCTGCGCAGACAATCGATGAGAAAAGGCAGGTAGTCAAGTGCTTGGATCAGCTCAGCGACGCTCTATGCAGGGTTATGGATGTCGCTGAGCTTGTGCGCCAGGTGCATCCTGACAGCAACTGGCAAGCAGCTGCAGACGAGGTATATGCAGAGATGTTTGACTATATGAATGGGCTGAACACACATGTTGGCCTGTACCGCAAACTAGTAGAGGTTATGGATGATCCCGAGTGCAGTCGTCATTTTGGTGCTGTTGAACGCGAGGCAGCTGTTTCGTTTAGGCGAGATTTTGAGCGATCTGGAATTCATCTGAACAAGCAGGCTCATTCACGGTTTGTCGAGCTTTCCGCTGGAATTAATGAGCAGTCGCGGGATTTCCTGCGCTCGCAGTCGCAGCCTTTGCCCAAGAGCCGCATAGTAGAAATGCCGATGGAGCATCTGCGAAGCCTGCCTTCACAGGTCGCAATGGAAATTCTGCAGTCCTCTCGCACGCAAAAGCGCAGAGACGGAACGACCACTGTAAGGCTGGCTCCAGATGACTATGCTGCGCACTATATTCTACGTGACTGCGAGGACGAGGCTACTCGAGAGTCTGTGTACCGAGTCTGGCAGCAGGGATCATCGGAGGCTGTAAAAGCGCTAGAATCTCTGCTTGAGAAGCGGCAAGAGCTTGCTCATACAGTTGGGTTTGAGTCTTTTGGTCATATGTCGCTGGTAGACAAGATGGCCAAATCACCGAGTCATGTCGACGAGTTCCTGCGTGGTCTTGCTGCTCAGACTAGCCCCCAATGGTCAGCTTTGATCGAGTCGTTTAAGACAGCAAAGGGATCAGACGTTTATCCCTGGGACCGGGACTATCTGGTCTCTCGCCAGCAGATGGACAATGGCGCGCTGCCCTCGCTAATGCCGTACTTTAGTCTTGGCCGTGTTGTTCTGGGCCTGTCAAGAGTTTTTAAGAGCCTTTATGGTGTCGAGCTTCGAGCTGTGACGCCGCAGCCAGGAGAGATCTGGCATCCAGAGGTGCGCAAGCTAGAGGTTGTCGACGAGAACAGCCAGCTGCTTGGCATAGTATACTGCGACGTCTTTTCGCGCGCAAGCAAGTCCCATGTTGGCGCTGCTCACTTCACTGCTCGCTGTGCGCGCCGTATCGACGACGACATCTGTGTTCAGGGCAGCGATGCTGGTCATTCCAGCCAAACGGTCGTGGAGCGTGACGGACAGCGATTCCAGCTGCCAGTCGTGGTACTGATCTGCGATTTCCCAGTGCCTGCCGAGGGCTCGCCTCCATTGCTGAGTTGGTCGAATGTCGAAACTATCTTCCATGAGATGGGCCATGCAATGCATTCGATGCTCGGCCAGAACGGCTACCACAATGTCGCAGGCACACGGTGTCCTGTTGACTTTGTCGAGCTTCCATCGATTCTGATGGAGCATTTTGCTCGATCTCCACGTGCGCTTTCGCTTTTCGCATCTCATTACCACACTGGCAAGCCGCTGCCCTCAGAGCTTGTACGCCAGCATGCTCAGCAGCGTCGCCAGCACAGTGCTCTGGATCTGCATGCGCAGCTGTTTATGTCGGCGCTCGATCAGCGCTATCACTCGTCGCATCTGCAAGCTTCAGATAAGACAGCTTCTGACAGCTGGTCAACTCGTTTGTTGGCCGAGGTGCATAGAGACCCGATGTTTATCGGAGCAGCATCTGGCGCAAACACGTTCTTTGGGTATGTCCAGGGAACTAAGTGGCAATCTCGGTTTACCCATTTGATCGGCTATGGCGCCTCGTACTATGCATATCTGTTTGATCGTGTTTTGGCTGGCCGGATCTGGAGCCGGGTGTTTGCTGGGGACTATGCACATAGTTCTGTTACTGAGAGCGATTCACTCAATCCTCTCAGCCGCGAGGCAGGCGAGAGATTCAAGAACGAGGTTTTGCGCTGGGGTGGTGGCCGCGATCCTTGGCAGAGCCTGGCATCGGTGCTAGATAACGGCCAGACAAAGAGCTCTGAGATAGAGGCAATTGCGGAGGGGAACAGATCAGCAATGCGCACTGTTGGAAGCTGGCAACTGTTTGACATTTAGTTGGCAAAGTACATTGAAACTTTATATATTTAAATTATGTGAAGTCATTAATAAAAAAACATTTCTAATGACCAAATGGAAATTTTACTTGATTTTATTCAGTCCGAATCAGATACAAACCACCACACTGCAGCAATGCCAAGAACTGCAGCACCGATCTCGACAGCCGAGTCAATAATTTGCTTGCGGGTGATCTTAAACTTTATCTTTTTGGGAGTACGGCATCCGTCATCGTTGCAGTAGTCCTCGTCACTATCGACATCCTCAACGGGCACATTATCTCCTGCTTCCTTTTCATTTGCGCTGTCAGAATCTTTATCCCCAGCATGATTAGCCCCCGATGACTGCTTGTCGGCAGCCTTTCTGCGACGTAGCCTTGACTCGACATAGTCTACTCGGGCCTCGACCTCATCTAGCAAAGCCTTGACCTGCGTGTTGTCTGGCTCAATCGAGAGTGCCTTCTGCAAAGCTGCTCTAGCCTGCTCGATCTTGCTCTCGCTACTCAAGATAAGGCCCTTTAGATAGTACCCCTTGACCCAGTTTGGCTCCAGCAAAATGCACTGCTCAGCATACTTCAGCGCCTGTGTAAACCGCTTGAGCTTGACAAGAGTCAGGCATGCATTGCTATGGAGCTTAGGGTTATACAGATCGTATCCGAGGCCGTTGCGATAATACTCCAGTGCCTTGTTCCAGTTCTGCTCTTTAAACTCGGCATTTCCCTTTTCCTTCCACTCCTCAGCTGCATCTTTCTCTTTCTGCATGCGTTTAGACCTTTCCTCGTCGTCCTCATCGTTTTCATCCTCGTTTTTATCGCGGCCTAGCTTGTGCTCAATAACGTTTTTCCTCATAACAGCGCTCTTCGCCTCGTCCGTCTTGCCAAGTTCCTTAAATGCCTTGGCCATGCGCATCAGTGCCAGTGAATGCACCGTTGTGCATCCTTCCTCGGAGTGACCCTCGATGTCCGTGTTGAGGAATTTGAGGACCTTTTCGCAGTCCTCGACCACGCCATCGTATTTCTTCAGCTGCAGTCTGCATGTTGCACGAGAGAGGAGCGGAAGAGGCGACTGTACTGGAAGCGCGCAGAGCTCGTCAAACTTTGCTAGTGCTCCTTCAAAGTCCTCGGTTTTGAGGAACTCTTGCGCTTCTGCTAGAAGCACCATGGGATCTGGTGGAGGCGCCTGTGGCTCTTTCTTTGTAAATGAAAATACCATTTCTAATGATGTTGATGAAGCGGAAATGATAGTTTAAAAAGGAAAAAAAATATAATAATGTGAAATATATATTAAAAATAAAAAAAAAGCCAAAGAAAATGACGAAAAAGCCACAGCTAAAAACATGTACATATTTATAGCACTAGTTTTACTGCTACCATACACTGAAACTTGAACAAGATCAAGATTGTGATTTACCGATATATAAAGTGCCAAAGAGCATATTCATTAACTAGATCTAATATGCGACTACAGCGTGTAAGTAGATATTTTTTTTAGATAATAGAACAAAAAACAAACAAACAAAAGACGAAAACAAAAAGCTACAGCAAAAAAAAGAAGCCAAAAGTGGGGTTTTATGGAAGGAATGGCGGACGGCCACCAATCTGGGCATCAGGCAGGTCCTTCAAGTAGCGCTCAACAAGAACACGGCAGTTCTGCATATGGTTCACGCTTTCCCGGTGGTAGCACTCGGCCAGCTTTTCGCGGACAATACGCAACTTCATGATCTTTACCCACTGGTCACGCACAAGACGGTCTCTGTTGCCAAAAATCTCTACAAAAGCAAATAATAGAACAAATGGAGGATTTAGCCCAGAAAGAATGAGGAAATTAGTCTATAAATGTTTGCATATGTATGTTAGAGACGGCTTTTGTACTCTATAGCAATCCTTGGCTATTGAAGGCAATTTCTACTACAAATAATAAAGTGGGATTACATACCAGCGCGATCAGCGGTGTAGAGTGTTTCGCGAGTGGTCTTAACCGGTCCGTCAGACGACATTTTATTAATTTGAATAATAGTGTGTGTATATGAAAATAAATAATAAAAAAGCTTAGTGCAGGGAAAAAAAAGGTGGCGAACTCGAGGCAATTGAATGAGGTGTTGAATTTGCTAGCAAATTTAAAGATAAAACAATATCTTAACAGAGAGAGTAAATCCGTGATTAGCAGATGCACAATACACGTTAATTAAAATCACCATAATAAAAAACTTTTGAATGTGTTTTTTCAAGAAACACAAATCTTTTTTTTATTCTTGTTGTACTTTTCATATACATTTTCACATTTTATATCGGTATTTGTTCTTATTAAAATAATTAAAATAGGATGAGCGCAACACTGTTTGACACAAGTGACAGTTCCCTGGAAGAGCTGCTGACCCAGGCAAAAGAGACATTGGCCCAGAAGAAACAGGCACAAATAGCCGAGGAAAAATCCAACAGCAAGAACAAGAAAACAGAGGGCACGAGGGCATTATCCGTACCCTTAAAAATCAACGCAGAACTACTTGATCCGAGCAAGCTGCTGCTCCAGACCAGCAAAGCATCCGGCGTAACAAGACTAAACACGAAAACGGCGTATTCCGATAGCAACTCATCCACCGGGATCGACTCTGTCATTGAGGAAAAGAAGCCGGCGCCGGATCCCACAGCCAAGCGCCTAACGAAGAAGGCGGCGATGGAGGCCAAGCAACAGACGGCGGGCAAAAACTGGTTTGGAATGAAAGCACCAGTGGTGACGGATGAGCTGAAAAACGACCTGCGCGTTTTGCAGCTGCGCAATGTCCTGGATCCAAAGAGATTTTATAAGAAGAGCGCGGGCGTAAAGAAGATTCCCAAGTACTTTGAGATGGGAACGGTTATTGAGGGAGCCACGGAATTTTATTCTGCGAGGATGACGAGGAAGGAAAGGAAGAGCAATATTGTTGATGAGTTGCTGGCCGATAAGCAGGCTAGGGATTATTTCAAGAGGAAGGTTGGTGAGATCCATGCACACAATAATAGTGGCCGTGGTGGTCGTCGCGGCCAAATAAAGCCTTCTTCTTCTTCTGGCTCAAAGAGGCACAAAAAGTAAAATTTGAAAGAGCTGTTTGACTAAAAAAAAAAAAAAGTGAGCCAAATCACAAGACCCTCGCCCACAACTATCAATATTCTACAAATTAGTTTAATAAAAATTGCGATAAAAAAGTTATTTTTTACCTTGACTATACAATTCATAATTTCTTTTTTGCTTTTTAAACGCTCTGTACATTAAACTATTTTTTTTTGCTTCAGCCAATCGAATTTTTTTTTTTACAAGATGAGAGTGCATCTGAAAGGCGGGGTGTGGAAAAACACGGAGGACGAAATCCTCAAAGCAGCGGTAATGAAGTACGGCAAAACCCAGTGGTCCCGCATCTCCTCGCTCCTGGTCCGCAAATCCCCCAAGCAGTGCAAAGCCCGGTGGTACGAGTGGCTCGATCCAAGCATCAAAAAAACCGAATGGTCAAAAGAAGAAGACGAAAAGCTCCTCCACCTGGCCAAGCTGATGCCCACACAGTGGCGCACGATAGCGCCGATAGTGGGCAGAGCGCCGGCGCAGTGTCTCGAGAGATACCAGCGGCTATTGGACGAGGCAGAGGCCAGAGCGGCGGGCGAGGAGGATCTGGGGCTGAGGGGCGAGGCGGGCATGGAGGGACGGCCGAGCGATGCGAGGAAACTGAGGCCCGGCGAGGTGGATCCGAATCCGGAGACGCGGCCGGCAAGGCCTGACCCGGTAGACATGGACGAAGACGAAAAGGATATGCTTTCAGAGGCCAGGGCCAGGCTCGCAAACACCATGGGCAAGAAGGCCAAGCGCAAGGCCCGCGAGCGCCAGCTGGAAGAGGCCAGACGGTTGGCGGCGCTGCAGAAACGACGCGAGCTGAAAGCTGCGGGCGTCGAGCTTAAACCCAAGAAAAACAAGAAGGGCGTCAAGGCGCATATGGACTTTAACGCAGAGATTCCGTTTGAGAGAAAACCCATGCCGGGGTTCTACGACACCACAGAGGAGCTTGCTCATGAAGAAAAGGGCAACACGGCTGCGTCGCTTAAGGGCCGCTTCCTCGATACGCTGGAGGCTAAGGGCCGCGTTGAGCGCGAGGCAGATGCACGCGCAGAGGCAAAGCGCAAAAGAGAGAGTCGCCAGAACATTGCGTTTGTTCGCGCGTCGGAGCAAAAGGGCCTGGATGCTGTTGCTGCCAGAGAGGAGGCCGACCAGGTGGCCAAGCGCAAGCGTCTGGTTCTGCCAGCTCCGCAGGTGGGCGACCGCGAGCTCGAAACCATAGCCAAGATCGGCCAGCAGACGGTCCTGGCACGTGAATTGGTCGCGGGCGGTGCCACTGATTCGCTGCTTGGCGAGTACAGCGCCGTGTCAAGCGTGGCAGCGACGCGGACGCCGAGGACTCCTGCGCAGGCAAACCGCATTATGAACGAGGCCCTGGCACAGCGTGCTCAGGCGCAGATGGCCACTCCGTTGCTTGGCGCAAAGGCCGAGGAGAATTTGCAAGCCAGGGCTAGCGTGGGTCCTGGCACTGGCTTTGCATCGTCGTTGCCTTCTAGCAATGCGCGCGACATGGCCACGCCCAATCCCCTCCTGGCTTCGTCTTTGCAGAAATCTGGCGCACAAAGACGCAGTGTGACTGTGCGCGATGAGCTTGGGCTGAATACGCCTGGCCAGCAGCAGCCAGTCATTGCCGATGCTACTCCGCGCGAACGCAAGGCAGCGAGCCGTAGTCTGCGCGAGCAGCTGGCGCAAAAGCTGGCGTCTTTGCCGAAGCCCAAGAACGAGTTTGAGATCGTGGCTCCCGAGCCTCTGCCAGAGGAACCAGAAGAGGAGATGCGGGACCAGGGCAGCTCGGCTTTAGTCGAGGACCAGGCCGATGTCGAGCGGCGGATGGAGCAGCTCAGGCTAAAGGAGATCGAACGGACGCTGAGTAAACGCAGCCAGTGTGTAAAGCGCGGTTTGCCCCGTCCAGACATGCTTCCACTGTCCGTGGTTGCTGTTGCTGAGGACCCCGAGGTTGCGCGGATGATCAGCGACGAGATGCAAAGGCTGATTCTGCATGATTCTCAGCAGTATCCGGTAGCTGGAAAGCCTATTCTCCGCGCGCCAGGCGGCATGCGTGTGGAGAAGCTCGAGGAAATCGCTGAGGAGCAGCTTGCCCAGGCACGCGCGCTTGTAGCAGCGGAGATATCCCACTCTGGCATCGAGCATGTGGAGATCACTGAGGACGCATGGCGCAGAGCCGAGAGCAAAGATACATGGCTTGGCCAGGAATCGAGGTACGCAAATGCAAATGCGGTATCCAGCGACCAGCTTATTGGCAAATACAGAGCCGAGCTGGATGCCCGGCGCGAGCTGATGGCTGAGCAAGCCGCGAGAGCTGCGAAGATCGAGAAGAAGCTGGCGGTGACTCTTGGCGGCTACCAGGCGCGGTCCAAGATGCTTGACGACAAGATACTGGCTGCTTTTAAGGAGTATGAGCAGGCAGAGCTGGAGACACGTGCGTTTGCTGCGCTGTATGCCAGCGAGCAGGCGATTATCCCGGCTAGGGTTGAAAAGGCGCAGGAGGAGCTCGGAGCCGTTGAGGCCCTTGAGCGCTCGCTGCAGGCGGAGTACCAGGAGCTTGTTGAGCGAAGGAACATGCTTGTTGGACAGAGATAAGTCGTATTTTAATTATTAAAATGTGTTATTCGCTGCTTTAATCTTGGGACATATGGACCGGTAAGTGCAATGTGGCAAAGTGAGACAGCCGAGTTGTAATCGAAGATAAAGGCCATATGGTTCAAATCGATCTTTATATTGTCGCATGGAGTATAACGTAGTATTTTAATAGAGCAGATGGATGAGTATTGCAATAACGCTACGACGCCTTTTTTTTATTTGCATATTCTTAGCACATAGCTGAGAAATCCCAGCCTTGTACTGGCCAGCATAGGCAACATTGCTCATATACCGATTCGAGTTCCTAGCAGGAAAATAAAAAAAAAGTAAAATAGCAACAAAAAAAAAAACCAAGGATTTACTCATTTTTTATATATCACATTTAGTCATTCTATATGATTATGCGTCAGAAAACCTCTTGGCTGCTGCTGCTTCTGTTTGCAGCGATCCAGCTCATATCGACCTTTAACACAGCTTTGGCGAGCAAGCAATGTCGCGCGCAAAACATCCTGGAGGCCTGCCTGGCGATGCAGAACAAGCAGTACAAGCAGTGCGCGTTCGACGACTGGGAGTGCAAATGCCACGGCCAAAAGAAGATCCTCGTGTGCTACGACAACTGCCCGGACTCGGAGAACCGGACGCTGCAGGAAATGCAGGTGCAGATATTCTGCGCTGCTGTTAACGGCAAGGAATATAACAGCGAATTGATTGATCGGATGACCCGTCCGGCTAGGATTGTCGCTGATGACGCTGGGCCGCCGACTATGGCCCCTGAGCAGCCAAAGGGCGCGGCTCCTGCTCCGGCTGACAAGCCCCAGGCGAATAAGGATGATGAAGGCGACGAGGGTGCGCATCGTGATAAGCGCAGGGGCGGTGTTGGCCATGGATCCAACTTTAGCGTGGTCGACGATAGCGGCGCTGCGAGCATCGTCTGCAAGGGCTTTAAATCGGCATCAGCAATCGCTGCTTTTGTTGCTGCTGCATCGGCTTGGATCATTTTTGGATGAAAAAGAAAAAGAAAAATAGGTTGGTTTTTTTTTCCTCTTAATTTTTTTTTTTTTTTACAAATTCTGTTTTAAATTGAATTAGCTCCTTTTTTTCTTTTTCTAAACTTTCACACATCCTACTCTTGTTTTGCAGATTTACTAAATGTCGCTTTTTGGTAGAGAGCGGGTTGCGGCGACGCTGAACTCTGTGCTAGCGCAGCATTCGCGTGGCCTCGAGACCACAATCTACGCAGACGACGCGATGCTCCGGATAGTCAACAGCAGCGTGCAAGGCGGTCTTTCGGGGCTGCTTCTGAGAAACAACAGAGTCAATGCGCGCAACATACGGCGGCTGGGCGAGGCCGAAGAGGCGCCTGGCATGCTGGGGCTTGCAGACGGCCAGCACGTGCTGTTTCTCTTCGGCGACGTCTCGTGGATGGACGCAGAGACCTGGAAAATAATGGAAACTGTCCTGAGTAAAAACGAGACTATCGACAGTTGTACCCTGTGCGTCGCAGTGCCCGAGCTGCTGTGGAACGAGTCGTTGGCGCTGGCATCGAATGTTAAAGGTGGGCTGAAGGCGCCGGTTACCGAGGCTTCTGTCTGCGCGATGCTGCAAAGGCTGGCTGGCTCTCGAAAGATCGACTGCTCAGTGCATGTGCATGGGATGGCAGCGATGGCCCTGCCCGGCAACTACTTTGCGCTGCCCTGGGATGCCACAGGATCCACGACGGGTTTAGCGCGTCAGAGCGAGTGGGTGGATGCAGAGAGAGCAGCCCTGGGCCTGGCGACGCTGGTGCATGAGCTCCGACTCGATGCCCGGTTCTACTCGCTTGGCTCGGGAGCCGCTCGGCGCGTAGCCAGGAGAGGCGCAGCCATGCCCCGCGTCTCACCCACAGGCCAGCTGGCAACCGTCGTGGTGCTCGATCGGGCCTTTGACATGGCCGCTGTTGTGCGTCATGGCGGGAATGTCCTCGACGATCTTCTGCGAGCCATGGAATCGACCGGTGCCACGCAGGAGCTGCTTCTGGCCAAATTGTGTCAGTCGGCTGAGATCGGCGACAAGCTGGCAGGGCTGCAAGATCGTAGAAGAGCAGAGGGGCTGGTTGCGCAGAGCGAGTCTTTGAAGCAGATGTGGGACGAAGTGCAGGAGGTCGCGGCTAACTGCCGGTGGCGCGAGACGCAGGCTGCTGAGAAGACTCTGGCGCTGGTTCTGGCATCCGAAAACGACGCCGACGCGGCTTGGGACCATGTGCTGACTGCGATTCCCCCACTCGCGCAGGAAATGATCCCTGATCCTGCCACGCACACGGGCTCCATGAACGATGTCTTGAGGATCCTGGTTGCTAATACACCGGCGCCAGGCATGCTTGTGATGGCTGCGTCGCTGCTGTCCTACCGTCGCCTGGGCTTCCCGCAGACCCAGCGTGCTTTGGCCATAAGACGCCTTGTCTCTGACTATGCTAGCGTCGCTGGATATTCGATCAGTGACAGCAATGACGCTGCAGCAACAAATGGGGGCTCTGATGCCTGGCGCTGGGCATCGTGGCTGGTCGAGCGTGCAGCAGTTCTTGCTGAGGGCAGCAGGGACCATCAGCCTGGCCTTAATATTGACTTTGAAATCGAGTCGTCGTTTATGCCGCTGTTTCCGCGTATTGCTGCTGATATCGCTTCTGGTCGGCAAGTGAAGTGTGCGCAGCTGGAGCTGGCTGAGCGCGGTGGAGCCACTGGCACCGCTGCTAGTCTGCTCAAGGGCCTTGGGTAAGTATGATCTCGCAAACAGATGAAACGAGGAAAACAATTTACCGCTGCTTTTTTTCCGTTTAAGTCAAAGTGTGTTTATATCGACTTTTCTTTTTTTTTGGCTTGTAGCAGACGGTTTCTGTCGCATCGCGCGACGTCATCTGGCGCATCGGAGGGACCCAACGATACGTTTATGTCACAGCTTTCACCGCGTCTAGCCAGCAACAATAATAGCAGCGATATGGTGCATCATCATCGTGCTGAGGACGTGGTTGCTGCAGCGGCTAGCAGCGATGCAGTTGTGTTTTTCGTGGTAGGCGGTATGTCGTTTGAAGAGGCAGCAGCGATGGCTGGAGCTACGGCTAATATGAAGCAGCGCGTATTAATAGGCAGCACTGGGCTGTGCCCGGCAGCGACACTGCTGATCGCGGGATCTTTTTAAGCAAACAGAAATAGTGACTGAGGTGTGTGTGGCGGAATCAATTATACTTTTTCCTTATCTGGTACCAATCCTTAGTGTTCGAGTGGTACCTTGATAAAAGGTCTGATTGGCTTGTGTGCTTTGCGGTAGCATTGCGTCTGATTGGCTGTGCTCAGAATTTGAGCCTTGTGCGTATGAGCGGCGAATTTTTTTTTTATTTTTTTTTTTTGAAGGGGAAAAAAAGGGGGAAAGAATGGCCATTTTTTACTTTGCTTTTTAAAATTGCAAGTTGCATCAATTGCGCGCATTTATGGTAAAAAAAAAAACTGAAACAAAAGGACGATTCCACCGAGTTGAAAAAAATGGCTGTTATCGGGCTGTTTGTGTGCACATTGGATCTGCCCATACAAAAAGTGATAATAAAAATTTCACGCTTTCTGAAGAATTTTTTTCCCATGCTTACAACGAACAAGATTTATTACTTTTTACATTACCTTGCTATAAGGCATATGAGAGAAGAGCATTCATCCATCTCTTGGTCCTCCTAAGATTTTGTTTAAATACACTGGGTTGCTGTCTTCGCTTCCTCCCTTTCTCTGCTTCTATAATAACGTATTTTCATTTATTTCTTTTCTTCAGATTTTGTCTTTGTCTTGTAGCTTCTCTTCAGGCTCTACTAATAAAGAACGACATTTTAATATTTCTTGTATTCTCAATCACTCTTATATTTTATAGTAACCATCCCAACATCTCGTATTTTTTTATTTATAGGCGATGCTTTCCAGATCAACTCTTTCCAAGGCCCAGGCAGTTGCCAAGCTCAACTCTATGCCCCGCAATGCCCTGGCCGCGACCATGCTGCGCGCGGCTCTTCTCCACACACTGAAACCGCGTCAGCAGGCCTCTGCTGCCACGGCCACAGCAACGGCAAATGCAGCATTGTCGTCGTCTGCTGATGCGGCGGCTGCACTGTCGACCTCTGCAACAGCAGCACGGCATACGCTTGCGCCCCTGGACACGTTCCTGAGACGCCACAACGGGCCACGCGAGTCAGACGTCGAAACCATGCTGCAGGCGCTCGGGTTCAAGACTCTGGACGAGATGATTGCGGCCACTGTGCCCGAGAGCATCCGTCTGCCAGAGCCCCTGCATATTGCCGACGGCGAGTATGCCGAGCGGGAATTGCTGGCCAAGCTGAAGAAGATCGCTGAGAAGAACAAAGTGTACCGGTCGTTTATCGGAACCGGGTACACAGACGTCGTGGTGCCGCCAGTCATTCTGCGCAACATCTTGGAGAACCCCGGGTGGTACACGCAGTACACTCCGTACCATCCGGAGATCTCGCAGGGCCGTCTGGAGAGTCTTTTGAACTTCCAGACGGTGGTCAGCGATCTGACTGGCTTGGCTGCTGCCAACGCTAGTCTTCTGGACGAGGGCACTGCTGCTGGCGAGGCGCTGGTTGTGTGTCTTAATAGCTCGCGCAAGAAGGACCGCAATGTGTTCTTTGCCGACGCTAACTGCCATCCGCAGACGCTGGCTGTGCTGAAGACCAGGGCTGAGGGCTTTGGCGCGGAGATTATCGTTGATGACTATAAGACTTTTGATTTTGCCTCTTTGGGCAACCGTCTCGCTGGCGCGCTTGTATCTGTAAGTACCCAGATTATCACAGTGAACAACAATGGCTGCTTGTGCGTCTAATCTGTATCTGCTTTGCTGCTTTGTTGCTTTGTGCATGCAGATTCCATTGCTTTGCTTTGCTTTGCTGTGCTTTGCTTTGCTTTTTGTCATCAGCTGCCATCAGCTGCCATCAGGTGTCATTTTTTGGGCCTGATCGACGCTCTCCTTTTTTTTCGTTTTTGTTTTTCTGGAAACAGCTTTGAACTTTTTCACACGTGTTTATGCTTGTACCTTTTCACGTTTTTTTGTCTTGCAGAGATGGGGTGCATCTGCATCTGTATCTGCATATTGATTTGCTGCTGTGGCTCATAACTGGTATTGACATCTATGTCTTATCGATGGTTCGCAAATGTATCATCTCCTGTTCTTGATCACCAAATGCTAATTATAATCATCCCTTCATCTTTTTAGTACCCTGACACGTATGGCAACATCGGCGAGTACAAGGCGCTTGCCGACAAGGTGCACGAGCTGGGTGGGCAGCTGGTGGTCGTTGCGGATCTGATGTCGCTGGCTGTGCTGCAGGCCCCGGCCGAGTTTGGCGCTGACATTGCAATTGGCAACACGCAGCGCTTTGGCGTGCCTCTGGGCTACGGCGGCCCGCACGCGGCGTTCTTTGCCACGACCGAGGCCAACCAGCGGCGCGTGCCCGGGCGCATCATCGGCGTTTCGCGTGATGCCGAGGGCAACCGCGCGTACCGGCTGGCGCTGCAGACGCGCGAGCAGCACATCCGGCGCGAGAAGGCGTCGTCAAACATCTGCACGGCGCAGGCGCTGCTGGCCAACATGGCGGCGATGTACGCGGTGTACCACGGGCCCGAGGGCATCAGGGCCATTGCCAACCGCATCCACCGGTTCACGCAGATCCTGGCTGCATCGGTTGCGGCTGCTGGCCACAAGGTCGAGAACGACTCGTACTTTGACACGCTGCGCATCCGCCTTGCCGACTCGACCACTGCGACTGAGATCCACGCACGTGCCGACGAGCGCCGCATCAACCTGCGCCGCATCGACAGTCGCACGGTGGGCGTCACGCTCGACGAGGCCATCACCCGCGAGGAGCTGGTCCAGCTGGCTGAGATCTTTGGCAGCGACGCAGCCTCTGTCGACGCGCTGACAGCGGGCGCTGCTTCCTCGGTGGCAGAGTCCAGCGCGGTCCCAGCGGGGCTCGTTCGGCAGAGCGCGATCCTGACGCACCCGATCTTCAGCCGCTACCACTCGGAGACCGAGATGCTGCGCTACATCACGCAGCTGCAGAACAAGGACCTGTCGCTGGCCAACGCCATGATTCCGCTTGGCTCATGCACCATGAAGCTCAACGCAACCACCGAGCTGATCCCCATCACGTGGCCAGAGTTTGGCCAGATCCACCCGTTTGTGCCCGCAGACCAGGCGC
This sequence comes from Coemansia asiatica, assembly GCA_027478445.1. Lineage (NCBI taxonomy): Eukaryota > Fungi > Kickxellomycota > Kickxellomycetes > Kickxellales > Kickxellaceae > Coemansia > Coemansia asiatica. The sequence goes on along the minus strand of JANBOH010000301.1, from coordinate 197 downwards.
AGGGCTACGCGCAGATGATCAAGGATCTGGAGGATGACCTGGCCGCGATCACCGGCATGGACGCCACCACCGTGCAGCCCAACAGCGGCGCGCAGGGCGAGTACGCCGGGCTGCGTGCCATCCGCGCGTACCAGCAGTCGGTGGGCGAGGGCCGCCGCAACGTTTGCCTCGTGCCCGAGTCGGCGCACGGCACCAAC
>JANBOH010000300.1:0-18295 GCA_027478445.1 Coemansia asiatica | reverse complement strand
TAGCACATTAATCACTCACCGTTCGCAGCCGCGATCATTGAGAAGATAAGAAAATAACCAACACAATCGCCCATATATATATATTTTTTAGCATTATCTCAAACGTAAATCAACCAAAAAAAAAGTAATAGTAATAGTAATAGTAATAGTAAAACCATAGCTTTGAATAGCTTCATATTAAAACAGCATAGCTTTTTGCATAAAGAAAAGGTACCAGAAACAGCCGCAGTTCTTGATCTTCAACATAATAAATCCCGCCTCTGCAATATGTGTTTTGATTTATATGGTTTTTGTCTTTTTTTCTTTGATAATCAAATGTTTACATTGCGGCTCAGCTCACTAGAGTGGCTGGGTTTCAGCCCATATATGGAATATATCTGATGGAACCACATACTCACAATCTCTTGTTGTGCGCTGAAAACAAAAACTAGCGCTCCTTTGTTGGAATCTCTTTGACCATACTAGCATTTTTCCTTAGCTAGAGTAGTTCCAAAAATGGAATGTTTGGGAGACTTGCTTGAATACGTGTGCGTGTGTATAAACAACAGTGACATAGCTTGCCTTTCCCTAAAAAAAGAAACTAAAAAAACTGCTTTTTTTTACAGCTTTCAAGAAAACGCTAAAAAAAGTCTGATTCTCAGGTTGAACCAATTTGGAGCAGTTAAATAAATTGAATTAATCTCGTCTTTATCAAGAACACATACGAAACAAGCCTATTTTATTTGTTGCTGTTGTTGACGTGAAAGCTGTGGGAGAGAGCTGCTTTTATACTACTTTTTTTCTTTTCCTTTTTCTTAGTCCTTGGCAGCTCGTATACGTCTGTTATTTTATCTTTACTACTATCGCTGTCTGAGTTTTCCTTTTTTTTACGTAGTTTCCCTTGGCCTCTTCTATACTCTTCGCTTGCTGACAACAGCATCGACATTGGCATCAGTATCGGCATCGGCTACCAGTTTTCCTTTATCCTTGTGAGCTTTTTTTATCTTTTGTTTTATTTACTTAAAGATCCCTTCGATACTCTACATCATATAGCGAGTGCTTGTAAACCGCATATTTAATATTAGACGTATAAGTATATACCAAGTAGTGCGCACTCGCAGCTTGCTTTACGTAGACGAATTACGACACTTGCACTCTATTTTGCCAAGGGATGCTCGAGCTGACAGCACTTAGCATAACAGCATAAAGAACAACAGCACTTTACGTAAACGCATACTAGAGTCACTATTTTCTTCACACAGCCGCCATTGCTTGCACATATATTTGCTCACAGCCTTGAAATATGACTTGTGATCTCAGTGAACAAAAAATTGCCGAGGCATACCAAGGCATTCTTGGGACCAATGATGACATCGATTGGTATGTATACTGAAATTATTTTTTTTGGTTTGTCGATCTGTACTTTCTCTGTGAATTGAAGAGCAATCCATGAAAAATTTCGAAACTGGCCGCCAAATTAGCCATTGAAGTCAAATAAAGCAATGCAAACAAACGACAAAAACACATTATCTTTAAGCTATAAGCCACCAAATCCTGTCTTGGAAGGAACTTGTATTTAATTTGGTATTAACCTTTTAAAACAACAATTTTTTATTTTGATTTAGGATGATTCTTGGGTATGGTCCTACACGCGATAAACTGAGTCTCTATTCCTCTGGCTCTGGAGGAGTCACAGAAATGGCGGCTCATATGCCGGAAGAGGTAGTTTTTGGATTCATATTGTTTGAAGGATCGGGTGTGCTGGTCACACATGTCTCAGAAAAAATCAGGTACGCAAACAAATACATACATACACATATATAAGTCAGAAATCTGGCATTGTAGTGGGTTTGAACTGCTAAAAAAGCTCAAAGCAATGGGATATCTATTTATCTAAAGTACTAATCTAACAAAATTACATTGCACTATTTATTGAATCTTTTGGTTGGCTGCGCAAAAAACCGGAACAAAACAAAAAAACTCGTTTGTATAGCGGGGTTCAAAGAGGCAAGTAAACATAATAAAACACAATACAATTATTGCATACCAAAATAAACCCCTATATGTGTTTAATATTTATCGTTATTTCCAGTTATTTTGTTTGTTTGAGACTCTAAAGCTGAGTTGCTTCAATGCCAGCTTTGCTTCTCACACTAAATTGAAAAGACACGGCTATGGCGTCGGTTTTACAAGAGAAGTTTTTTGTATTAATTTGTACTTCTAAACAAATGTCTGTTTCTGTTTCTTGTTTGTGCTGTAGCCAGGGGACTCGCTCATCAGAAAACTGTTGCAGAGTTTTTTGACAGACACGACGTAACTGTCAACACAACTAGGCCCTCGGAGCTCACGCCGATTATGCTGCGCGGCAAAACGCGACACCTGGCCATAAAGTCGGTGATTCCCATGAGCAGTAAGTGCACCATTATATACAATTCGCATCATAAAGTTGTTTCTGCTTCCTCTACTCGGTACCACGCTAAGTGTTGGTAGCTGCTGGTTGGACATAAGCTATTGACAATATTCTGATTGATTTGTATTGAGCTAAGGCTCCCACATCTCTTAAATATTACATCTCCTTTTCCTCCTATCTACTACATCTGCTTGTCTCTGGCCTTGTGTTCTAAAAAACATGTCTAATTCTAGCCACGCTTTGCCCCGTTTAGACTACAAGACACCAACCTTGCATGTGACAACAAAAAAACTGCTATTCTCTTTTTTTTACCATCCTTTTAATTTTTTGGGATCTAATAGGCAAGGGTTTCCTACTATTCTCACATTCAATGGCAATTCTCTGTTTAATATCTCGGGCGACATGTCGCATTCTGTGTCTGCGGCCGAGCGCAATGTGAGAACGCTCTTCGATGCGTGGCGAGATTATGTGTTTTATTGAATTGTTGGTTGCTAGCATCTCGTTGCGGCATGCCTATGCACGCTACAGCTTTCCATCATGTATATATCCCTTGCCTTTCATCTGTGCTGCTGATGGGCAATCTCTTTTTTGCTCTTCTTTTTCCATTTTATTGCGGTATGGTTTAAAAACAGAACCTTTCTTCTGACAGGGGCTCTAAAAACTTCTTTCTTTTCTCTTTTTCTACATTCACACTATATTTTGCTACTTACTGTTTTTTATTTTCTCATACTTAATTGACCAACCACAACATGCCTGTGCTTAAACGATTTCGGGCTCTTTTCACCAAAGTAGCTGGTAGCCTTGGCCGACCAGACTCTGCGCAGCCAAGCAAGGTGCGCTCGACTCTCTGGCACCAGCGGTCGAATGCTCACTCACAGTCTCAGTCATCCAGCCGCGCATCGTCTCCATCCACATCGTCGCTTGTCGGCAGCACTGTCAGTGAGCCGGCCATTCCTAGCGCTATTCCCGAAGCAACACAAATCTCCGTTGATGGCGTCACAGAAGTAAACAGCCGAGAAGAGGCCAGCGAGCAGTATGGCTCTTCAGAAGGCGAAGTCCCTGAAGATTATGATCATGATCAGAACCAAGAGCGTTCCCCGAATCCAAAAAACGCTGATATCAGCTCTGCACCAGAAAACAATGGTAAGCCATTAGAAAGCCATGATCCCTTTTTTTTCCAAGTTTTGCTACTTTGTTCAAGGACTTGCCTTGGTGTTTAAACATCCAGGTATTTTAACAAAAAAAAAAAGGCAATGACAACAACGGGTGTGCTTTTTTATCTTTGTTCGAGTTGGCTATTATATTTTTTTGTTGTCTTTGTTTCTCTCACTCTTTCAATGTCTCCCTGTTGCATCGGTGTCCTTATTGCAACTGAAAGGGACATATACACTACAACACAGTTGAAAATAAGCCTTTATTGTTTTGCTTATAGCCGCTTCTATTTGCTTTTTTTTCTGGTGTTGTTTTCGATGCCGTTGCTGGCTTAAGATGTTTCAGAGTTGACATCTGCCTACAGCGGCTACACATCCCTTTTACTTTTCCCCTCATCTGCATTGGGCAAAAAACAAGAACAACAACAAAAATAACAACAGATACATGGTCTTGTTTGTATGGGCTACCAGTACCTTGTCCTGTTTGAAAAACCCCCTGTTGTCCCTATCTACCCTAGCTCGCAATTTTTTTAAAAAAAAATTGCTGTAGTTCAAGCTCCACTATCTGGATGATTGTTGTGTTTTGCTCGTTTTTTTTCAGTTGCCATGTCTTGGGATCTATGACAACTAATATATTTCTATTCCGCAAATGTCCCTCTATATGTCACATCGCGCAACGCTTGTCCCCTCATCTGCATTGCATCCTTGCTGGAATATAGTAAAAAAGAAATGGAACGCAAACCATCAGGAGATGCTTTGCGCTTGATATAAATAGCTTGCAAGTTGTACAATCTCGATGTGCTTTAAAGTATTAAATCTTGACTTCGCCATTTACAATCAAAACAATACCCAGTTCCTTTATATATTTTATATAGTGTTTCTACATTGTTGACTTTTTTTTGCTGTACTAAAAAAAAACTAACCATGAATCTCAGACTCCGTGCTCGAATGTCCTCTCTTTCTCTAGCATCTCGTCCAAGATCAAACTCCTCAGCTACTGCTGACGGCAAGGCTGCTGCACAGATCATTCAGACTACCTCTGTTGACACGCCGCCTACGCCAAAGTCGTTCAGCGATCTCTCAAGGTTGCCATCAAGCGGCAGCGCTTGCGAAGATGACGAGTTTTCCGATAATACTCCGCTCTCTCGGCTTAGCGTTACTGCTTCTGAGCACGCAATTTCCGATACCTGCCCATTGACTCAGAAAAATAAAAGCGACAATGGTCTGCCATATCCCCAAGTGTCCTCGACATATATGGATCATCTGACTATGCCAGTGTCTCCAATCTCACCCGCTGTACGGGCAACAACAAGCAGCAGCCAGAACAGTCAGGGGAGCGGTGTGTTTTCGACTAATCTTATCTCTTCAGAGACCAGTGTTTCAGTTCATTCTGCGCCTGTAAATCAGAGATACAGTGTTGGCCGTCAGATCGAGAGGCCGTTTACAAGTATATCATCGAGTATTCGCAAGAGTCGCGCGAGCATGGCCAGCACGTTAGCATCGCCGCCAATTCCTCCAGAGGTTGCTAGGATGCTCGAGAAGATCACCGAAAACCGCAAGACCACGGCCGAGCTTGCCGAGAGCTCTGGAATCATGGGTCCCAAATATTTTGAATGTCTTCGTGGTTACACAAGCATACAGGAGCCTTCGAACTCGTACTGGAAGCGCCGCTACTTTGTCGTTGCTAATCAGACGCTGTTCCTGTACACTAACGAATGCTCGCGCACCCCGAACGACCACTGGTTGCTTAAATCGGCTGTCCGTGCGCCTCGCAGAGCTGACGACGACGTTCTGATGCCGCATGCTGTTGCAGTTGATTTTGGCAGTGGCGAGCACTTCTTATTCTTCGACTCTGCCGCAATCCGGCAATCTTTTGAGGATGAAGTCGCTCGAGCAACTGGCTTGAACACTGCTGCCAGCACTTAATTCACATCTCTTAATGCATTGTGTTTTTTGTTTCACTATTTTTATTTTGTTTCAACACGGTTTTACTCTTGTTCTTTTTATATTTTTAAACAGATGCGTTTATATATATATATATATATATGTGTGTGTGTGTGTGTGTGTGTGTGCTATTTATGACCTGTCTGCTGGCGAGCGCGAACGAGAGCGACTTGAGTGACGAGAACGTCGCTTTTTGTGTGAGGGAGAACGCGAGCGATGTGATCTTGACTTGTGTGATCGATCGCTGCCATGCTTGCTTCTGTGATGGCGATGCTTGTCTTTAGAACTGCTCTTTGACTCGGATCTATGCTTTTTCTCTTCTCTTGCTCTTTTTTCTCTTTTGCCATCTTCGTTGCTTTTGCCTGTTCGCCTCTCTTTCTTCTCAGCTTCTTTATAAGCTGCTGATCCTCCTCGCATCACAAGAATTGCAGCTTGCTCCCTGCGCTTGATCTCTGCCAGCGGGTCCTCCATAGACTTTGTCATCAGATCCTTCTCGCTGTTTGCATTCCTATTAGAGAACGCAAATAGTCCAGCTTTCCACTTTTCGTCAGGCTTCTTCTCTTTCTCCTTCTGCTCAAGTATCGTCTTTGCATCCCTTTTGCCAAGCAAATATGCCTCTAGGTCCTCGCTGCTTTGCGGCTGATGAGCAGCTGGCGCACTGTACATCCAGTCCAGCTTGTTTATTGTCTTTTTAGTCACCGATGCATTAAGAAACTCCATTTCTTCGCGCTGCCTCTCTTCTCGCAGTTCCTTTTGCATATTCGCTATCCGCTGCGCTTCCTCTTCAGCCTTGCGCTTTTCTTCAGCGACACGAAGCCGATTGGCTTTCGTCTTCGTGTGCCACGACTTGTGCATATTGAGATCGCCGCCACCCATCTTTATTTAGTAAATTTTTATTTAGGCAATGTAAAATATTAGTATTCAAAAGTTTACAAGGTGTAGAGTTTAGCAAAGAAAAAATATTTTTAATTGTTTTTAATTTTTTTGCAACTTCTATATAGTTTACAATTTATACCTTCTTTTGTAACAACACCCATTTACACATTTAACCTTTATGCTTGTGGCTTATCCACGTGATTGCACGTGGCAGTCTCCCATCATAAATGAGTTTTGTAATTAAGCCAGTTAGCATTAGTTATTGAATAAGGTGAAAACTGCTATATATGGGGCATATTCTAATAATTTCATTGTTCGTCAGACTGTTGTTTTTCTTAACTAGCCTTCTCTTTATCACTGTCGTTTCCATTTTTTTTGATTTCGTAAATATTTTTTAAAATGGCTGAGCAGGCAGATCTGTACAAGTACTTTGAGCCCACAGTGCAGCACAATACGTTGGCACTTTCTAATATTCATACGCTAACCTCCTGGGGCGTGGGCACAGCAGCAGGCGTTTTGGGATTGACAGGATGGAACGGCTTTATCTTTTTTCTAATGAGCTGGGCAGTTATTTCTGGGCTGATAGTGCTTGTCAAATGCGAGGGAAAGCCGTCTGTGTACTTTAAATCTAGCTTTATGGACGTAGCTGGCGCTCCCGTTCTAAATACGCTTCTCTCTTATGTGCTGGTATGGACTCTGATGCACGCCTTAGTTTATATTTATGACTAGCTAGATTGATCCCTTTTTGTCTTTTGATGTTGAATACAAGCCAAAAAATAAATAGAAAAATGACTGAAACAGAGGCCTTTAAAAAACCTAATTACATTGGCTATTTAAAAGATGGTCTGGACCGACTGGAGCCTGCTTGAGCAACAAGCTCTGCAAAGGAGTCTGCATATTTTGAGGCATGCTGCGCGATATCCTCAGGCGTCGATAGAGCAACCGCCTTTACTGTCTCTGATTGTCGAGAAAGGGCGTCTTCCCAAGCTGAAAGCCGTCGTAGAAGAACGCGATGAGAGACTGGAGTTTCTGAGTCGGCATTGGCCATAAAAATGTTTACCCACTCTGTATGGCGCATCTGCATTTGATGCTTGTCCCCCTTTGAAGGAATCCCCAGCTCACGCAGAGTACGCCGGAGCTTTGACTCGCTCAATAGGCTGTATGCCAGCTTTGTGGGCCGTGGAAGCGCAAACTGTGCTGCTCGAGGTGGCAGTAACTGAAGCTTTGCTGCTGTAGGCTGACTCTTGGTACTAGACACTGACACTACAGCAGCAGGTGTATTTTCACAGGGTAGCCCTGCAAGACACCGATCTAAATGCCAATTGATACGATTCGAGCGTATGTTGGTTCTGCAGTTGGGACAGCTGACAGAGTTGGATGAGGTCTCCTCATCTTTTGCAATTTTCTCGCTGGTACATGTGGTCAGGTTTTCTCTAGGTCTTTTTCTTTGGGCATTAGCTACAAAGTCAGAGTCGCTGTCATTATCTTCTTCGGCCATAGCTGTATCCGCAATCTTCTCGATATCAGATGAAGATAGGTCAACAACACCACTGTTTGCTGACTCGTTATTGCTACCACTACAGGCTGTGTCTGCGGACAAAGTAGAAGCAACGCTCTGCGCATCTTTTTGCAGGGATCCCTGGCTCACCCGCTGTTTTTTGCGAGGGTTGTTCAAGCTATCCGACTTGGCAGCAGCATGTATTGCCGACAATAGCTGTAGCCTGCCATTGCGGAACTCTCGCATAATGCTTTCAATGAGCCTATTAGGATACAAGTCACCCTCTGCTGTCTGTGCTCTGCACGACGGACACTTGGTTTCTTGTGCAATGCATCTTCTGACACAGAGTGAGCAAAATGTGTGGCCGCAGCCAGACACCACCATCGGCGTTTCGAGATATTCTTTGCAGACAGGACACCTAAGAAGCTTTTCTAGTTCGCGCAAGTGCTCGAAGCCCCTGGGCCAGTCGCTAGGATCCTCAAGGTCTATAAAGGCGTCCATTAATAAAAAAAAATATATATATATATATGCAAAGATGATAGTAAAGAAAGGAAGATAAAGTTAGTAACCAACACCAAGAACGCGTTTTTTTCGAGTTTTTTTTCGAGTTTTTTTTTCCTCTATCAACACATTTCAGACTCACAAAATATGATCTAGATCTGTTGATCGAATGATTTTTATCTGGTTGTCCAGAGCAGGAATCAGGCGAAAAGATGCTCTGGCTTTTCTCCCACATCCTCGCTTTATGTTATCAAAAAAAAACCCTCCTCCCTTTTTATTTCTTCAAATCCTCATTGATTTTACATTTTTAAATTTATAGAGAAGCTATAGTTTCTGAACAACGATAAAGATCATTGATATATATTGAATCTTTGGATTTCCGACAGCGATGTTTAGAAAATTTACTACGCCCCTTGTTCAACAGCTAAAACCAGCATGGCTAAGCAACAAGAATGCAGCTGTCCAATCAGCAAGTGCAATGCTAAGTGCCAGAGCCAGAGCCATTTCCACCACTGGCCCAGCAGCGATTCGCATCAGGAAATCCTCAGAGAACATCCCAGACACGCCTGAAAAGCCATTGAGCAGCAAGGATTCTGCTGCATATGAGGCTGCAGATCAGGAAAAGGACGGCGAGGCGGATAAGAAGTCTCAAGACGCTGAATCGTCATCTTCAGATGCTGCTGCACCAGATACAAGTGCTGCTCAAAAGGGGGCATCGACATCGCCTTTCGGGTTTTCCTCTGCAGGAAGCGGCATGGCCAGTGGTATTCTGGGACAGGAAGGCAGCAGCGAACACGAGGCCGCAGATGCAGGTGAGCATCAGTCTCAGCAGCGAGATAGCACAACAGCAGCCGAGGCCAGGCGTGCCCGGCGGCAACGCGCTGAACTGCCTCCTCTAGAGGACGAGCCGAGCGTAAAGGCAGCCAAGTACATTGGCACGGGGCTGGTGTTTGGGCTGCTGCTTGGTGGAGCCGGCTACTACGGACGACCTTTTACTAAGGATGAGGTCGAAAAGGGGCTGCGCGACGATCCAGAGAAGAACGCTTTGCAGCAGCTTTGGCACCGTGCCAATATACGTGTGGGCGAAGCATTCTCGTTCTTGTCCGAGCCGGCGACAGAGAAGCTGCTTCCGGATCCCAATGAGTACACAATGCCGTATACGCTGGTTCTCTGCCTTGACGACATGCTGATTCACATGGACTGGACCAAGGAGTACGGATGGCGCATTGCTAAGCGACCGGGTCTTGATCACTTCCTTGCGTACATGGCTAGCATGTTTGAGGTCGTGATCTTTTCGACACAGCCAAGCCATAGCGGCATGTTGGTGATGGAGCGGCTGGACCCAATGGAGTACGCTCCCTATCGCTTGTACAAGGACCATATGCGCAACATTGATGGCAAGAACTACAAGGATTTGAGCACGATCAACCGCGATATGTCCAAGGTGATTATGGTAGACATCAGCGAAGAGGCATTCACAATGCAGCCTGACAATGGCATTTTGGCACGGCCGTTCCATGGCGAGCCTGGCGACAATTGGATTGAGCAGATCACCGAATTCCTGGAGTACATACATATGATGGAGCCCAAGGACGTGCGGCCCTGGATCCGCACTTACAAGGGCATGGACGCGGCTCGCGAGTTTGTTCGCTGGGAAGACTCGATCCGCGACAAGCTGAGGGAAGAATGGGATGAAAAGCGCAAGAACGCCGGCAGCTGGAAGTCGCTTGTGTTTGGAGGCGCGCCCGCAGACACCGAGAACCCGCCCAAGCCCGAGTTTGACCAGATGCGCGAGATGATGCGCAGCAACTTTGAGGTGCAGCACAAGGAGGTTCTGGCAATGATCGAGAAAGAGCGCCAGGAGAACGAGGAAGAGATGCGTCGTCAGATGAAAGACATGACCATCTGGAAGATGATGTCTCAGACATTTGGCGGAGCCGACGCATCTGCACAGCAGCAGCAGCAACAGCAGCAACAACAACAAAAATAACTTGATTTTTTATAACCTAAAATATCAGCTTTTCTAAGCTACAATAAAAAATTATTGTTTTTTTGTTATATCAGCTTTTGCTCAGCAAGTCTTGGCATTTGGGTGTTGTAGAAAGACGATCACGGGGCATGAGGTCCTCAAAATCTTGTTTGCTTATTCATGCGACAACTGTTTCTCGCATGCATCCGCGTGCAGCCAGCGATGCACAAGCTGCAATGTAAAATGACTATAAGAATGTCTTGGCATAAATTGCACCACAGCTATATATGCTAAGCTTGGAGAAAGTCTCTCTCCCTCTTCAAAAATTGCCCCAGTATTGCCCTTTTAATTCACTTCCTTTCTATTCTTTCTTTTAAGCCATAAAGTGCACGGTTTTAATCCTTTATTGCACCCTATTATTTTTTTAGTCATGCGCGTCTCAGTTCTTGGAGCATCCCGCAACACCGGTCGGTATTTTGTCGAACAGGCCATCGCCAGCGGCAAAGACTTTGACATCACCATTTTGGCGCGCAATCCCGACGCTCTTGGATTTACCCCAGAAGAAATGCAGAAAATAACGGTGATCAAGGGCGATGCTCTGGTCAAAGACGACGTGGCTCGCGCCATCGAAGGAGCTGACATTGTTCTGTGCTCCCTAGGTGCCAAAATCAACGGCCTGAGCAAGCCGCAAGACATGGGCGTCGAAGAGACGGGAACGCTGCACGCCCTGGACGTTCTCAAGGAGACCCGTCAGGAGAACCCGCCGCGCGTCATCATGGTTTCGTCGACTGGTGTTGGCGAGACTAACGGCAACTACGACGTCCCTTATATCCTGCGGCCAATCTACAGCATCTTACTCAAGGCCCCACACAAGCACAAGACGGTCACTGAGGCTGCCATCAAGGCCAGCGGGCTGCCGTACACAATTGTAAGGCCGGCTTTGCTTACCAATGGCGAAGCAACAAAGAAGTACCGCGCAGACATAGGCGTATCTGGATACACCATTTCGCGCAGAGACGTTGCACACTTTGTCCTGGAGCAGTGCGTGCTGAAGGACAACTTCCCCAACGCTAGTCCGTCAATTGCGTACTAACATCCTGGTGCCTCATCCCCTCTTTCTTTTCTTTTTTTCTTTTTTTTCTTTTCCGACTTGACCAATATCTTTTTAATTTCTTTTCTTCACTATATATTTCCTTTAATTAATCTTTTACTCATAATAAAGGGGAATTGTTTCCTTTGCTTCAGTTTCAGTTTCAGTTTCATTTTTTAAATTATGAAGCTTCTTCGGCAGCAGATTGAAAAGGACCAGTCTGGATTTGTCCGGGTCGTCCCTGAAGAGCCCGAAGACATGTGGCATGTCTACAACCTTATCCAGAAGGGCGACCAACTCCAGGCATCGACTGTCCGCGGCGTCAAAAGCGAGTCCAACACTGGGTCTGTGACCACTGATCGTGTCAGGCTAAAACTGACGATCTCTATTGAAGACGTATTTTTCGATGTCCAGGCAGGCGCGCTACGTATCAACGGACGGAACATTGCTGAAAACAAGCATGTCGGAATCGGTCAGTATCACACGCTGGATCTCGAGATGAACCAGCCATTTACACTGAGCAAGCGCGAGTGGGACCTGATTTCCCTGCAGCGCATCAAGGACGCCTGTGACATAACCAAGCAGGCCGACGTTGCTGCTGTAACCATGCAAGAGGGTTTGGCCGTTGTGTGTCTTCTGACCCAGTACATGACCGTAGTGAGGCAGAGAATCGAGGTGGCGATTCCGCGAAAGCGCAGGGGCTCCACGGCAAACTACGAAAAGGGCTTGCAGCGGTTCTATGAGCAAGTATACAGAGCAATCAAGCAGCATGTCGACTTTAGCGTGGTCAAGGTGGTCATACTGGGCAGTCCTGGGTTTGTGCGAGACCAGTTCTTTGATTACATGATGTCGCAAGCTGTCAAGACTGAGGACAAGACTATTATTGAGAACAAGCCAAAATTTCTGCTGGTCCACACATCGTCTGGCCACAAGGGCGCATTGGAAGAGGTCATGCGTGACCCACAGATCAAGTCCCGATTAGCCGATACAAAGGCCACGCAAGAGGTCAAAGCAATGGACGACTTTTATCAGATGCTCAATAGCAACCCCGACCGTGCGTTCTACGGCTTTGAGGACGTGCGTAAAGCTGCTGACAACAGCGCCATCGGAACGCTGATGGTCACAGACGAGCTTTTCCGGGCTGCCGACATTCAGACAAGGCGAAAATACATCAACCTCATCGAGGACTCAAAGGCGTCCAATGCGAATGTTTTGATATTCTCCAGCCTGCATGTCTCTGGCGAGCAGCTTCAGCAGCTTGCTGGCGTTGCTGCGATTCTCAACTTTCCCCTGATCATCGACTCTGACTCTGAATACAGCAGCTCAGACGAGAGCAGCAAAAAAGAGCCCGAAAACGTGGATTTTGACTTTTAACCACGTAGCTCAGCAGCTTTATAGAGTATAATAGCTCCAGCTGCTGACCACCACACAATAAAGGAGCCTTGTACAGTTTTGAATATATGTTTTTTTTTGACAAAGAAAAAATCGCTTTGCTTAAAATGCTTAGCCAGAGTCCTCTATTTCTCCTGGCTCGCCATTCTCGACCAGACGCGCATCCCGCAAAGGCGATGCGGCGTGCAAAGCAACACCTTTTTCCTCGTCTTTATCTCTATTACTGTCGCTAGCATCACCCTTGTTATCTGGCTCAGACGACTCGCTGCGGTCAGAATCCCGATGCCGATGCTGATGCCGATGCTGATACCGATGTGTATGCCTCTGATATTGTGTTCCTTTACTAGCTCTTTCTCTGCTTTCTTCATCACTGCTCTGGTTAGAGCTTTTCGCAGAACCACGGGGGCTTCTTGACCTCCGCTTGTATGCCCTATCATCACCATGCGCTCTACGGCTATGCCTATGCCTATGCTTATGGCGGTGATGTCTGTCTTCATCTGAGCTACTGGTCGCACTTTCTCTTGCTCTGCATCTTCTCTTTTCTTGATCCAGCTCTCTTTCAACCAGCATCTTTTGTCTTTTAAGCTCCTGCAGCTCTTGGTCAAAGGCCTCGCCCTCGACATGCTCGTTGCTTATTCTCAAGGCTCTGGCCATCTGCTGGTTCTCTCTGTCCTTTGCCTCAGCAATCTTCTGGGTTTCAAATGACTTTATCTTGCCACCCCTGGACAAGTCTACTCTGTCGATGTTGCTGAGCAGCTCCTGGCGAAGTTTGTCGATGCGACTGGAAATACCTTCTTCAGAAAGCCCCTTCTCTTCCAGCTCATCTTGAAGCTCGAGACACTTGATCTCTATATGCCGCTTCCGCTCGTGATCAATAATCCCTTGGTCGATGGGCTTTGTTTTCTGAAAACGGTCGTCGGCAAACGAAGACCTCTTCTGGCCAACGCCCTCGGACTGTCTTGGCCGCAAAGCTGATGCGTTACGCACTACATGACCGCTGGTGCCAGTGCCTCGAGGCGTATTGAGTCCAATTCCGTTATACATTGTATTATCTAATTGCAATATCCCTCTTTTTTAGTGATTTAGATAAACTAAACTTTTTCATATAAAAGTTAAATAAATAAAGTATGTAAAAGTATTTTAAACGAAAATTTAAACAAAAAAGCTCAACGTTGCTCTGATTTTTTATATTGATTTTCCAAAAATGTAATTTTATAATCACGAGCCTTATGGTAAACAAATTAATCGCGCTTCTTTTTCCAAAAAAAAAGTATTTTTAATGCCTGAAATGCGCGTTTTTGTATCACAAAAAAACACTACTTTTTTTATTAAAATTTTGCAAACTTGTCAATGTAATTTGTACTTTCGGTGTTTCTTAAATTTTCTTATTTCTTATTTCTTTTTTTTTCTCTTGAGCGCAAATGGGCCAGCAGGCAGCTAAAAGGTAGGTCAATTCAATTTTTTTTGCTTTAACACAGCTTGTTGCTAGGGTGAAAAGCTCGTTCTATGCTTGTGACTGAAAGCTTATGTTATTTTTTCCCGTCATTTTATTGCTAGTATCTCTAGCAAGCAAACACATGTATATAGTAAAGCAGGTCAAAGCAGAACAAGTTCTGGTAAGGGTAGAAAAATCGATGCTAGGAACGATAAAGCGACCAGCAGCGTTACAGAAGAGACAGCTTCAGAATCAGAGAGCAAGATTGGTGGAGAGTCACCAAGATCTATTGACCATGGCACAGAGATACAGCGGATCATACTAGGAAAATACAGCATTGCCGCATGGTACAAATCGCCGTATCCAAGCGAATACAGACAGGGTCCGGATCTGTATATCTGTGAGCGCTGCTTAAAGTATATGCGGCATCGAAGATCTCTTGAAGCCCATCAGTGCGAGGATCCGTTTCCCAGGGGACGGCCAATATATGAAGATGCATCGACGATTTTGTTTGAGGTTGACGGCAAAGAGCACACGCTCTATTGCCAAAACCTATGTCTGCTGTCAAAGCTGTTTTTGGACCAAAAAACCATATACTACGATATTGGGGGATTTTTATTCTATATCTTGCTTGTAAAATCGGTTGTCGATGGCAAGCTGGCATTCAGCTTTGCTGGCTATTTTTCCAAAGAAAAGGTGTCTGTCGAGCGCAACAACTTGGCATGCATTCTAGTTCTTCCACCGTTTAGAGGACAAAATTATGGTCAGCTGCTAATTGAGTTAAGCTATGAGCTGACAAGGCTGGAGAAAACAACGGGTGGTCCTGAACAGCCACTTTCTTCTCAGGGGTTTCATAGCTACCGGTCCTATTGGCGACGAGCGTTGATGCAGGCGCTGCTAGGCCAATCTCACGCCGTCGATGCCTATTTGCGACACTCTTCGCGCCTAATGGAAACGCACGCGCACAATTGGGAAGATAGGCAAAGGATATTTTCTTTGCAGAGGCTGTCTAGATTGACGGGGATACGGATTGAGGACGTGCTATTTACGCTGGAGGACCTGGGCTTGTTGCAGTTCTGGCGAGGAAGACATGTTGTCTGCATCGCCGATGAGACCATTCGGAAAGTTGCTTCAGAGAAACGCATACAGCTGGGGCAGCGGATAGACTACAGCGGTATGCTTGCTGGTCGAAGCGATGATACCGACGAGAGCGATGAGAGCGATGAGAGCGATGAGAGCGATGAGAGCGATGAGAGCGATGAGAGCGATGAGAGCAATGGAAGCGACAAGAGCAATGACAGCGATTGTGATAACATGAGCATTGTACATAGCAATGTCAGTAACGAGAGCTTGAGTGAAAGAGATAATGAGGGCCAAGAGGAGAATATCAGTTGATAAATCATTTGGCTGTATCAATGGTTTTTTTTTTGCTGATATTTTTTATGCTTAACTATGTTTATGTTTGCAACATATTTAAATAGCCCTTTCGTTTTATTTTTTTTTTCTGGTATTTAATGCAGAAAAAATAAATGAATGTGAAGAAATGGTATCTACAAATAAAAACTGGATTGTTGACTGCTGCCATAGAATATTTTTCTTTGTACGCAGTTGAGAAGGGAAAAAAAAAGAAGAAGCATCATTGACGAACTAAAATTAAAAAGGAATAATTTGCTTCCGGTTGCAAGCTTTCAACGTCTCTGAATATATAAAAATAAAAAAGCAAGTGTTGAGCAAGTTTGCAAACACGTTTTTTCTGTGAACTTATTATGTAGTATATTATATTATACACCTTAATTAAAATAATACTAATGTACGCTACCTCATTAATACTTTTTTTTGTGTTTCTTGCATTTGTGTGTGCAGCACTTGGGGTTTTCAGGTTTTGGCAGTTAGAAAAAAAAGGCAAACAGAAGTTAAAAGAGAGAGACGATGAGCAAGAAGCAAAATCAACAATTGCCGAACCTTCTGCTGCTGTCACACGAGATGAGGTGCAAGTGCCACAAGAGCATATTGCTATTCAGAGTCTTGAAGTGAGAAGAAATAGTATTGACAGCGAGCTTCCAGTTTATACAGCAAATGCCAGGTTGCAAGAGCGGGTTTTTTGTGTAAATACACCGCCGCCGGCATACCGTTCGATGGGTTTTGCATCGGATTATCATCTGCAAACCAGACCTCAAAGTTATGCCTATAGTGGTCAAAGAGACACTCGTGCGTTGAAATCGGCAGACCTAAAACAAGACCCAAAGAAAATTTAATAACAAATTTTTAGATGAAATCTATTTAAGCAATTCAAAGTCGTCTCGCAAATAGGTTTATAAGATGTTTTAATTTTTAAATATTTATTACTTGCTTTTAGCTGTTGTTTTCTATGTTTAAAGCTAAATGGTTCATATATATAGATATATATACATATATTATATAAAGAATTGTTTGTTTTATTTTATTGTTGCTTTTTATTTTTTAGTTTTATTCTTTTGCAATTTAAAAGTTGTAGCTTACAAACCACAAGTGTAAGAGTAAAAATAGTGCACAAAGTCACCCTGAGAATTTAACTGTGTGTCTAAAAAAAGCGTGCACACGGAGTAGCAAAAGAAAAAAAACTTCTTTTGTATTTGTAAGGATATTTTAAACAAGTATGTTTTCTTTCCATTAACATTTTTGTTTCATTTACACGAGCTTTTATTTCCTATTTTTACATTTTTTACACTCTTGGCATATTTGGTATTGCATATAATTGATGTTTTTCGCTCTATGGATCTAGGCTCTGTTCGAGGATTCCTTATATTTATCGGCATAGTGCTCTTTTGCGCTTGTATATTTGTCATTGCATATGGGCTGTATGTTAAGAAGCGGAGGCAGCAAAGAATAACAACGCCCAATGGCACAGGCGTATCTCGAGCAGACAGCATTGTCAGCCAGCTACCAATATACACACCATGGATAAAGCCCCCAGAATACCGGGCCGAAGTCAGGTCGCCGCCTCCATCATATCGCGCGACAATAGCATTTTCTGCAGAGACAAAAAGAGTGCTGGCCAAAAGGCTGAGCGGGTCGACAATAGTTTTACGGCCACTTTCTTCACTACCGCCAGTTGCTCAAAGTCAGACATTTTAAGACTTCTTTTGTCATCTTGCACTTTTTATTACTATTAAAAATGTAATGACACAAGAGGCAAGAGTAAAAAAACTGTGACCTTTACACATTTTTTTAATTTAGTTTTAAGGTTAAACCATGGAAAATCTGCCCCATCTCAGATTTATGAGATGGCCATTTTCCCCACTTAAAATTTGCATGAGATTGATATATGTTTATGAGATAATATTCCTGCTTAAAGCGCTTGGAAAAAGTTTATGAGGTTGAAGTTTTGCCATCTCATAAAATTTGATATGAGATTCACAAAATTAATTCAATAATAATTTTATTTAAAATTATTAAAAATCAGTCCGTATTAATTAGCTATTATTAAATTATTTTTATTTTTGAAATTAAAAGTTATAAAATTATAAAAATGCCAAAAAAAATATTAAAATTAGCAACCGACGCAATGCCGGCTTATCCTGTACTGGTTTCTTGTTACTGAAACCACAAATGGATGAGCTCCATCGAGCCAGCTCTTGCTTATACTTGAGAAATAAACATAGCATTCTGTATACGTGCATTTCGAAGGGGATATCTTGTAGCGTTTAAAAAAGCTGTTTATGCTGCCACCGATACTCAAAGCAGTGCCATTTCTATTGACCAGGGTTTTTAGCTTGCTCTTCCTACCTATATAAACGCTAAAACAAAAAGATAGAATATTTATTAGTAAATACATAAAAGAGTTTTAACGTTTGTACCAGCAACAGTAAAAATAAAGCAAGGCGATGTAAAATAAAAAATAAACAATAACAGACAACAAACACAAAATTAATAATTATAAGCTAAAAAACAAATGACTAAAAAGTAACGACATACAATTTTATTAAAATGAAGCGTTGAACATCTGAGTTTTAAAAAGGCTTCAGTTGCACTAAGTAAAGGCTAAAAACATGCGTTTTACATGATACAGGC
>JANBOH010000030.1:0-83465 GCA_027478445.1 Coemansia asiatica | reverse complement strand
CCAAGACAGCTGATGGCATTGCACATGCCAACGATATAATGCATATTATATCGGACACTGTCGACTGCTGCGCTGATATAATGACTGATCTAGGATGCAGCATTGACAGCAGTAGCAAAGCATAGACTAGCCAAGTCTTGAATTGTATTTATTTTAAATTAAACAGCTTATTCGATATATATTCTTTCTTTTATTATTTTTCTTTTTCAGTTTTCAGTTTTTATTTTTCTGTAAGATATATTTATTGTAAATCATCAGAATAACATATTGCTATTTTTTTTTAAAACATTGTGGATTGTTAAAATTAAATTTTAGCACATGGATTTTTGAACTTATTCAAAATAATATTTATCCTATTAAACAAGAAATTAGAACTATGAAATGTTTATAAAGAGATCATTAACTGTAAATGATTGGATATCCAATTTATAGTTTTATTCAATGTATAATGTACTACAGTTCTGCTAGAGAAGCTATTATTGAGCGGAGCGACGAAGCCATTTGTGAAGGCTTCTTCGATATCTTTTTGCAGTTAGTTTGAGCACTCATTATAGATGTCGACAAAGCCAACTTTTTGCTGTTCAAGCCAAACGCACAATCTTTGTCGTTGTCATTGTCGTTGTCTTCGATGTCTTCGATGTCACTGATACCTTGATATGCAATATAATGCAAGCTATCTTGTGGGTTTTGTGCTGCCTTTGCTAGACCACCGATCATACCTCCAAATCGCTGATTGACAGTGTCGGATATTTCGATAAACTTTTCGATATGAGCAATGACAACCGACGCATCGCGACCGGGAATAGATTTAAGGATAGCTTCACGACTTGGAGTCTTTCCATGCATCAGGAACCCCAGAAGAACAGAGATATATCCAGCAGCAATGACTGCATCTGGACTGCTTTCTCCTGCTGCGTGGCAGGCTGAAAATGCCTGACCCAGAAGTGCATTCAAGGATACTCGATCGGAACAGGTGCACTCGGGGAAACACTGCTTGTTCAGCAAGCACCGGGGGCTCTGCATAACATGGTTAAAGTAGAGCGCTGTCGAAGAGTCGGATTCGACCAAGTTTGTCAGCAAAGCGCTAGTTATCAAGAGTATATCGTATCTCAAGTCGTTAGCATCGTCTAGAAGCGCCTTGCGTCGTGGAGAAAAGTCTGATGCCATTGAATTTCGTGGTGTAAAAGAGTCTGGCTTGATTCTCTGTGCCATCAGCGCTATACTCTTGGAAACGACATTTAGACCGCGTTCTGCAACAAATTTTGAGCTGAAAACCGTACTGCTGTTAGACAGATTAACCAGCAACTGAAGCGTCAATACAGCTGTTTCCAGAGCCCGAATCAGACAATCCCCGTGCAAGCCAGTGCTTTCCTCTTGACACATGGTCAATAGAGAGAGCAGCATCGGGACGCTAGAGTCGATTTGAAGCATCTCCGTCTGACTATCGCTTGATGCACTTGTGCAAAACCTTAAAAACTCTAGCTCGGCAGCAATGCTTGCAAATGTAGGAAGCATGCCCAATGGCTCATTCTTCAACACTCGCTTTAAGTCACCAGTGTCCTTAGCAATACTCGGTATATCGGTTGTTGTTTTGTCTCGAGAAGAGCTTTGAGATACATCTTTCGACTTTC
Source organism: Coemansia asiatica (assembly GCA_027478445.1). Lineage (NCBI taxonomy): Eukaryota > Fungi > Kickxellomycota > Kickxellomycetes > Kickxellales > Kickxellaceae > Coemansia > Coemansia asiatica. The sequence goes on along the minus strand of JANBOH010000030.1, from coordinate 81,834 downwards.
CCTTGTTTCTGCGCTTAAAGGAGGCCGCTGCTGCGTGTCCAAAGATATCATCTTTGTGGCTCTCTTGAATATCGAACTTCAGCCATATATCGTCATTGGCATTATTTTCACCTTCGCTATCGCTATCGTTATTGCTTTTATGAAGACAAGAGGAACTGATGCCTGATGATCTGGGAAACCGTAGCAGCCGAGCCTTAAAAGATAATGGATTGGTCGCGCAAATATCGTCGAATGGCAAATACGAAATAGACGACGATGATGACAACGACAATATAGAGCTTGGTAGTAAGCTGCTTCCAGCTTTCTGCTGCCGATTATGTTGCTTCTGAGCGCTAAAGATAAAATTTGGGAAACTTTGAGAAAATACGCGATTGACAATCAGTCCCAAACAACCAGATTCGCGTACCTCGTTACGTAGCAAAGGAGCCATTGCTAGAAAGGCAGCATCGTCAGTGCGAGTAAAACTGTGAAGCGCAGAAAGCGCTATATTGTAACATGATACAGGCAAAGAAGGACCGACCAATTCCTGCTTTCTAGCCAATTTGCATATCCGCGCAATACATTCAAACTGATCAGGATTATCAAAATCTCTTTTGCGACGCAGCGACAAAATATCCATGTCCAAAGTCAGCTTTAGAGTCTCAGCAACTGTTTCTAGAATCTGTCGGTCAAATACAAGCGACTGCATAACAGTTGGAATCTTAAATGCGCAAGCGATCATAACAATCATTAAAGACTGCATAATAGGAACATTAAGATTACGATACAGAGTCTGCAGCAGCGTCTGAAGCCAGTATTTGCTATTTAGAAGCTCTTCGCAAAAATCTGCCTGATCAAGGTTGTCCAGCAATAGTCGACAGCCAATCTCTAAAGAGCAATCAGGTGGATTTAAAGAAAATGCTTGTAAGATATCGCCAATCTGCTTTTTAAACATCTCTGTAGTAGAAGACCTGGCCTCATCAGAAACGCTCCCAGTAGCCAGAGAAAAATCAGCGAGATCAAGCAATTGTCTTTTATGCGCAGAAATCGCTCGAGGTAGACTTATATCACAATCACTATTATCATCGTAGTTATCAATAATAATAGTATCGCTGTTTATGCCAGAATCGCCATTATTCAGCCGCGAATCATGTGTAAGCAGACGCTGAGAAGTGCAAGTGCCTAAAACGTTGGAGAATCCAAGAATATGCTCAATATCAGTGTCATCTTCGCTTTCGCGATTGCGGCCATATGTATAAACCACATTCTGTCGAACAGCTCGTGCTTGCAGCCGTCTAGAGGTAGCTGACGATGGGCCCTGAGTCGATCTCAAAATATGCTTGTTGTTTATCTGTGCCCTTGGCGTCTGCGCCTGTTGGCTGCACATGTGCTTGAGCACAGATCCATTGTCGTTATTTAGATTTGACTCTGCTGCTGAATTTCTCCAGTTGCTCGATGAATTGCTGATTCTGCTGCGCTCCAGCTGTCTACTTAAAGCAGATGGGGGCGATGACGAGCGTCTATCGGATACGTTCTTTCTGTTACTAGTACTACGAGATCTTCTCTGAGCTGAAGCTTTGCGTTTGGCAGATTTTGCATAACCATTATTATTAGGCGGATCGCCCTTTATCAAACTGTCCATATCCCATGCATCCAAATTAGTAAGCAACGCAACATCACTCTGTGCAGGGTCTCCTGAGATATCAAGACTGTCACTGCTGTTTTCAACGCCTGATCGAAAACTAGTGTCATTTCTAGCACGCTTAGTTCGCAAATCCCTGCTCTGAGCTCTCGGCTTCGATCTAGCTTTTAAAGTTGCTGCTGCTGGCACCGATGCCACTGGCTGCTGCTTATGCGATAATACTTTTGTTGGCTTTGGAAACGCACGCGTAGCACCTCTATTAGAAAAAGTCTTTGATTTGAGCTTTTTTGTAGAGACAGAGGCCAGCTTGCCAGTGACAATAATATCAGTGTTGTCAAGCACAATTCTCTTTGGTAAATCAGCAGATTCCGTTGATAATGTCGCGGTGTCGTTTTGTTTTTGCTCCGAGCGCGCCAGGCCTTCATCGGCAAAGTCCCAGCAGTCATTAGCTGAGTCAAGCGTTTTTTGCAATGGACCACCAGGTCTAGCTGTTTCGGCTGTCTTTGCGCTTTGGTAAAGCAGGTCCAGCTTTGACATCGCAGACTGGGCTGTTCGATGAGTCCAGGATCCTCCGTCCAACGCCACATTGTATTTTGCGGCAGCCTTATTATCATCATCGTTCTGGCCTTTCTTTCGCGTAGAATGGCTTTTGCTCTTTCTGGTAAAAGCTGAGCTAAACTCATTGGTAGTGTTGCTGCTCGAGCTACGGCTGGTATCATCGCTGTCAATGTCGCTTTTATCGGCTTCCAACTGTAAAGGCGAAGAGTGAGAGGGGACTTTTAATGACTGAGTTTGTTTGCCAGGACCAGCAGTGACCAATGCAGGAGTGTGGGAAATTCCAATTCGACGCGCGGCCATAGCCTTGCGACCATATGTGGCAGAAGCAGCAGGCTTCCGACGAACTATCTGGAACGGCTCAGCCATTAGTAAGAATAAAACTGCATGCAATGAAGAAAGAAAAAATAAATTGAGATAAAAATAAGAGGCAAAAGAAAAGTAAGGAACAGGTATTTTTGTTTTGTTAGTGCAAAAAAGAAAAACAAAGTTTTTAGAAAAAATGGTGTTTTTTCAACAGAACATTTCACAGAATATGGATTTGCAAATCAATGCTTGCTTTATTTTTATCCCTCTCATGTGGGCAGATTAGTACACTACAGCCAAAATTAAAAAAAAAAATTAAGGCCATTTTCCATTGTTGTGTTCTTGCCGAATGTGTCGGCAATATAATAAAATTAGAGGCTAATGCGTAGCCTATAAGAAACTAAATAATAGTGAAAGATTTATTCATAAGGAATCGTGCTATTTCAATTGCAAGGTTCCATTGTTTAAATATAAATTTGGAACTATCCTTTTACTCCATCTGGAGAAACTGCCATCATTGTATTTCTTGTTGACTGTTTACAATAGCTCATGCTCTCAGGGGCTTGTTAAAAGAATGTGTTGCTGAAATATTCAGAAACTGTTGCTTTCATATTACCTGTAATATATTTTGCATAATTGATCTTATGTCAGTGCTGTTTCTAACTGGGTCCCTCCATCAATGGAGGTAATCCTATGGGCACATCACCCAAGGAATGCAACACCAGAAATAATTATGATTGCTTTGATTATTTTAGACAAAAATCAACATTGCTGTTGTGTAAAAGAGATGAATTACTTATTAAAACTATTATTGGAGAAAAACCCCTCAAACTATTGAAACTCAGTATTTATACTAGTTTGGTTGTGTGTTCAAGTAGTGTTGAGACTTCATGTAACTAATAACTTTGATAATGTATGATTGATCACAGTTACAAGTTACAATGATTAATCAGTGTGTGTTCACAACAATTGCACTGCATTGCAAGGTTGTTTTTGTGAGTGTTGCATAGAATATAAGAATCTTGTTTATAATACATTGTTTGATAAAAACCTAAGAAAACTAAGGGAAATAACTAGTATTTATACTAAACTGCATGTATGTTTGACTAGTATTAATTCTGCATCATAACTAATAACCTTGATAATGTATGATTGATCAGAGTTACAGGTTACAACAATTAATCAGCATGTGTTTGCAACAGTGAGTGTTAGTTGTATGTCATGTCAAAGGATAGTGGGTCATTTAAAAATTGGCAGGCATGTGATAGAAAATAAAAAACAAGGGAAAAAAGAAATTATTAGTATTTTTTGTTTGTTTTTTCTTTTTGCTAGATCAATATCACATTCCCTTTTTGCTCTCTTCTGTTTTTCTTTTCTAATTGACTTACATAGCATATTATTGTACTTGTATCTTGCTTGTTAGCATCTTAACCAATCATTGAGAGCAGGCTGCACACTTAGGGGTCTCTTCAATAACCAGGTTGGAAAGATCATTCTTTCAGTTATTCAGCAATAACCACTGCAAAAGCAACTGCACATCTTCACTATCATCATCACTGTCACTGTTGTTATTAAAAGGATGAGTGACTGGGAGGTCTGCAGCTATGCTGGTGGCCCTTGTGCATTTGCTGGGCCTGCTGTCAGCTGTAGGCTGCATATTGGATGATGTTGCTGGTACCACAGCCTTCTTTGGAGTGTGCTTTCTCTTGGCTGGTACTGTGTCACTGTCTTTGACTACTTGCTTTGGATGCTGCAGGTACTTGGGCCACTCCTCACCTACATAATGCACCATCAGAATTTTGCAGAAGTTCAGCACTGCAGCCATGTCACAATTCCACAGGTGTCAACAAGTGGTATTCTCATAGCCAGGCACAGACTTTAAGCAATCAACATTTGTGCACCAGTACAGCCCATGGCAAACAATCTTGTCACTCTGCTTATATTTTTTTTGCATTTGTCTTGCTGTTGTTGCCATCTTGTACACTGTCTATGCTTGGCACATCCTTCTAAAAAAAGATGGATACTTATGTGAGGGTCTTTTAAACAAACAGAAGTATATATTAAAAAAACAAAAAGATAAAGAAAAGCAAAGACAAAGAACTGTTGAGAGAGTCCTTGAAAAATGATAGTTTAAATACAAGTCTTGAAAGAGTAGAAAGAAACTTGAAAAAAAAAATAAAGACTTGATAAGCCATTTGGTAGCAGTTCAAAAGTGAGCTGGGTCAACCCATAAATTAGTGTGTCGGCACACTATAAAATAAATCAATATAATCCTGAAAAAATAAATATTTTTGACTTTTTCCTCAGAAGAGTAGTGGGTTTATGGATCTCATAGTTAATTTTTCATGGTTAATTCTCATATGGTCATGAGGCAGCTGAGCTGAATGTGCACACAGCACCCTCTAACTAAGTTTTTATCTTAGAAGTTTTCCCAAAACTTTACTGATTACCATGTGGTTAATAAATTCAGTTTTCATTCAAATATTTTTGACTTTTTCAACCAGATGATGATGATGATGATGATGATGACCAATTTACTCTTGTTTCCAAATTGTCTTCAGAGGAGCTTGATGCTACTAGAGGAAAGTGTGTTTTTGCAGATCCAGGCAGAAGAGGTCTTTTCTACTGCATGCATGAGGATAGTACCAAGGATAAGCCACATATATTTCACTATACTCAGAATAATTATGCCAAGGAAATTTTATTGAGATATTATAAAATGCTATGAAAAATGGCTATGGATGACTATAAGAGTACCCAGGTAAATATCAAAGAGCTACAGACCAAGCTTACTGCTGTTCCTGCTATCACTGTAGAACCCACAAAATATCCCAAGTATTTCTAAATCAGTGCAGAGGTATGGCCTAGGCTTAGTGCATTTTATGTGAACTAAGCTACCAGGCATAGCCAGGACAAGTCTCAACATGTTCCATTTTACTGTAAGCTCCACCTAAATGCCTATATTAACAACCAGTGAGAGGATGACAGGCTTGTTAAAACACTGTGCAATAAACTTGGCAAAGACTTTGTCCTGGTACTCAGCAACTGGTCCACCCCTAAGAATAAATTTCATGAGCCAATCCATGGAAAAGGCCTGTGTCATATGCTGTGCAAGAAGGGTGTAAAGGTCTACCTCATTGATGAGTATAAAATGAAAAAAAGATGTATACTTATGTGTGGGTCTTCAAACAAACAGAAGTATATATTAAAGAAAAAAATGAAAAGATAAAGAAAAGTAAAGACAAAGAAATCTTGAGAGAGTTCTTGTAAAACGATGGTTTAAATAGAAGTCTTGAAAGAGTAGAAAAATACTTGAAAAAATGAAGTCTTGATAAGCAGTTCCGTAGCGGTTCGAAAGTGAGCTGAGTCAACCCATAAATTAGTGTGTGCCAACACACTATAAAAATAAATCAGTATAATTCCGAAAAAAGGAATATTTTTGATTTTTCAACATAAAACCTCAAAAACCTGCCCCTATTGTGAGATTGGCACACTCAAGACATTTAAGAAAGTTCTGAATCTGCAGCCATACCATAATGAAAAATGATTGACTGTGACCTGCCATGGTATGCTCTGTTGCACAAATAAAGACTACATGAAAGAGCAACAATCAAAAAGCAGCAAAGACATTACTATGAATGACTGGGTCTTTAACTGCAACCTTGCTGCTGTCCTGAATTTCTGGCACATAATGAACTAGCTGCATGAGGACCAGACCATTCCCAAGTAGTTCAGGCATGGAAAGCCCACTGATAATGAGACAGCAACAGCAGAAATGGCAATAGTGACAGAGGGTGCTGCTGATAAGCCTGCTACCAAATGCTCATGCAAGACAACAGTGACAGCAATGGCAACAGCAGCCAAACACAAGTCAGCAACAGTAACAGCCTCAGCAGCCAAGTGCAAGACAACAGCAATGGCAGCAACAGCAACAGCAAAGCCAGAGTCTGCATCAAAGCACAAGATAGCAGCAGCTGTTACTGCAATGACTAAGCATCAGTGCAAATAATAGTTGCAAACACTATTGCTGTTCAATGGCTGTAGTTCCATGCACATAATTATATGTGTATGGTGAGGCTAACAAGTAATATCTTAGCAGTAATTATCTAAACATGCTGACATTATAAATTGTGTATAGAAGGAGAGGTGAATGTGCAAAAAAAGCATAAAAATGAACATAAAAAGGTGAAGTAAAAAAGAAGAAAAATAAAAGAATTTTCATTGTTGTTGTTTTATTCAATCCATATAAAAGAAAAACAATGCTAATCTTGTGACAATGTTATTATTTTTTGTTTATTTTTTTCCTTTCTTCTTCTGATTGTAGATATTCCAACACTGTCATCACATGTGTCAATGAACTACACACATAGATATACAAATATTGTATATTTACATATGGTAAGTAATGATTAATCTGCACTTTTTCTTTTCTTTTTTTTTTTTGCTCAGTTTTTTTTTCTATATTATTACCATCTCCATCAAAAACAACCTTACAAAAAATACAAACATTTTCTTTTTTCCCTTATTTTTTTATTTTCTATAGCATGCCTACCAATTTTCAAATGACTTGCTATCTCTTGACACAACACAACTCGACACGATGACATGTCAACCTGCTATCCCTTGACACGACATACAGTCAACACTCATCACAAAAACAACCTTGCCATGCAGTGTAATGCTGATTTTTGTCTAAAATAATCTATGCAATCATAATTATTTGTGGAAAGTGGTCTTAATTTTTTTTCAACTTTGGCTGTAGTGTTTACATTTCCAGAAATATTCACATAGTACTCTTTCCAATTTTTTATTAAAAGAATAAACTTCGCATTTAACTTGTTTCAGACAAAATAAAAATACAACACTATAATTGATGGCCTTTATTCAGACGCTTTATCGAGCTCCTGATCTCGGCAGGGATGGCATGCGGAAAGATCAATTTTAGACGAAGACACGACTCGTAAAACTTTGCGTTGGGTTCAAAGAACATCTCGCCGTTGATGTCTCTGTGCTTTGTAAACTGACGACAACGAATGTTGGCAAACCAATACTTGAACTTCTTCTCGCTGATGCCATCGATGGCCAGCCGGCCCAAGCGGTCATTTTCGTTTGGAAACGGAAAGCGACTGTTCTCAAGCAGCCACTGGTAAAAAATGATTTTCTGGCGTCGCGAAATCGAGTTGCGTGGCTGGTTTTTCCAGTTGACCGCTGTGTCTCTGTTTCCAGGGCTCCTCGATCCATTGTCGCTGATATCGTCGCTGTCGCTGCCATTGAGGTTGGCGCATGCAGACGACGCAGTTGCCATGCCGCGCAGGTCGCTGCTGCTGCCGACGCCAAAGCTGTGCCCAAAGGACGTGGTCGTTGGAATAGCTGGAATGGTTGCCTGCGGGTAGCTGGTTGTTAGATAAGAGTTCGAGTGGGCTGGCATGGCCATGGGGTAGCTCTGCGGCATTGTGTTGAGATACTGGACTGGTGGCGGCACGCTTGGATGCGGAAGTGTGGCTCGCGAATAAGCGTGGTGCGCGTACCCTGAAACTGGCGAAGCCCTGTTTAAGGGAGCAGCGGTTGGTAGCGGTCTCTGGTCAGAGTAGCTTGGGGCCCATACTGGAACCGACGAGCTGCTGGACCAGCCGATGCAGCCAATCTGCTCGGGGCTGCTATGAAGCTGGCCATGGTCCTGCTGGGGATAGCTATAGTGCTGTTGATGGGGATTTGCAGCTTGTGCCTGAGTTTGAATCTGGGTGTGACTTTGGCCTTGACTTTGACTTTGACTTGGACTTTGATGGGCGAAAAAGCTGCTTGAGCCGATGCCGACATCGGACCCAAAACCCATCGGAGCAAACATATCCGATGGCGCAGGATCAGGAGGCCGCGTGTTTCTGGGTGGCTGGACATCGCCTATCATCAGCAGCCGCTCCAGGGTCGAGTCGACGGCATTTTGCTGCTGTTGCTGCTGCTGCTGTTGATAGTCGTGTGCAGAGGAAGTCTGAGTTGTAAAAGTGCTGGCTGGGGGAACAGGCAGCTGGCCAACAATAGCGTGGAGCTCGGCACCAGCGGCAGGAATAGACGCAGCAGACGCGATGGTTGTATGTGTTGCAGTCATGGAGCCTGTGTGTGGAAGATTGTCTGTGACCGTCTGCTTAAAAGCCGGAGAAGAAACAGCGGTTGTGCTAGTGGAAACTGGTGAAGAAATGTCGGGAATCATATTAACAAGGTAATCATACACAGGAAGTCCTGAAGAAGGCAAGGCAGATATGGAGAAGAGCGGGTTGACAAGAGGTAAAAGTCCCATTTACAAAAAAGACAAGAGATGGAGAGTAACTGTGGAAGTCCTGCGTGCTTATATACAACTCGGACACGCCCTGTAGTTGTCAGAGAATTGCTTACAAGAAAAAAAGTATGACAGCCTTTGTAAGTGTGTTGGGCTTTTTTTTTAAAAAAAAAAGTTTAATATTGTAAAAAATGAAAGGAGCGAAAAAGGGATTTTCTGAAATGTTGCAGTGTTGTGCTGTGCTGCGCGGTATGTTGCTAAAAGTCGTCTGCAAGCAGCTTTGGCCTTGAAAGAGAAAAAGGACGCTTATAAGTAGACGAAAAAAAGGATGAGCACAGGCAATTGGCAATTGGCAATGGTCGTGGTCGTGGTCGTGGTCGTGGTCATGGCCATAAAATAAGGGGTAGGAATTCCGACTGTTTCTGGTTGCTGATTTTGGCTGTCGCAGCATAAAACCAGATTGAAGCTAAGAAAAAACTTTGTCTTGTCGGGAGAGTGACACACAAGGAAAATCAGCAACGAGCAATTGCCGACGGTCAGAGAGAGACAATTAGTTCAGGATAGGGGGCGTTGGTGCACTAGGGCCGAGCCAAGCGGAGGCGTGTGCAGCAAATGTCTCGTTGCCTCTGCCAATGCCCATTTCAATGAACAGCTCTTGATTTCTACTTACTATTTTGCGTGGCTGCTGGCTTGGCGATGGCTTTGTTTTTTTTTCTTTGTTGCAACCCGTGTTTTGCTCTAGCGTTGTGCTCTCTGTGTCACGATGGAGATAATAAAGATACTCTGTGCCCCATCTCTTGCGCCCTGCTATGTGCTGTTCCTCGCGCTGTGCACATTGAAAATTGCCGCCAAGTGCAGCAGCACCTCCTCTTGGAGCTAGCTCGATGCTGCTCTGGGCACTAAAAGTAGCCGGGTGGTGCAGCATCTGCAGTATCGGCATGCATTCCCAATAATAACGCCCAAAAAAAAAAACTCGACCGCCGCCCAGATTTGTCCAATCATCAATCAACTTATGTTATTCGGAAAACATCGGTCAGCAGCACTTTTGGTCACACAAGCCTGCTGTAAAAATAAATGCGTTTTTTACTCTGCATTGTTTCCCACAGGGGCCAAGCATATATGCTGCTTGTCTTCTTATTCGCTGATTGGCAAGTGCTCAAACTGAAGTAAGCACGATGCACATTTCCAGTTCCTGAGTGACATTGTAATGTGCAATAAAAGTCTTATTTCTTTGAACGGCTGTATGCAAAGTAGCGTGTTTTTTCTTTTGAAATTGTTTCATATTGGTCATCATGTCTATCAGTTTTCTCTTTTTTTTTTTAAAAAAAAACTAGTATGATGTGACAAGTGGATTGCCACCGAAAAACAAATAAATGCAAATAAAAACATATGTAAAAGCGAATTCTCTCGACCAATCCCAATAAAGTGCTACATTTTTCTTTGTCATATTCACCCGTTCACGCAGAAACCCGCTGCTAAAACAAATCAAGTATTTTCTTTTTAGAAAAGTTGAAGCGCCAATGATCTTTTTTTGTTTACTTTTTAAAAATTTGCATTATTTTGCTGATGAGGAAATGAATTTTTATTAGATAAAATACTTTTTTTGACAACATTAGCTAAAAGAAAAAAGATGACAGTCAAAATCAATTTATTTTGACGAAATATGCTATAAAGTGAAAAGTTTTTTTTCTGCACAAACGACAAATTAGCTATTTTTAGGCTGTCTATTTTTTTTACTTTGCAGTTAGATTTAAAAAAAATATAGCCAAACCAAAAAAAAAATTAGAGAGGAGCCGACTTACCAGACGCAGTCTGCAAAATTAGATCGGCATTCAGACTAACTTTTTTTAATGTTGCTATTGAGTCCGAAAGATTACGAAACATGCAGTTTCCGTTTTTGAATTTCAGATTCATTGACTACATTATTTATTTATTTTTTTCGAAAAATTTTTCTGCGGAAAAAAAAAGTTGGTAGCAAACAAGTTTTTTTTTGTTATTGGTTCTGCACAACCATGTTTATTGCGAAACAGAAAGAGGGAACATAAACATTTAGGACCCGTGGCAAAAATTGGAAAATAAGGAAGAAAAAAGTTCTCCTGCCAACAGCTTTGCGAGAAAAAAATTACAATTTCCACAAACAGCTTCGTTCAAGTAAATCCACAATTGCAACGGGTTCCTGTTTCTGTTTCGCCCTGTCCGTCAAAGCGCAATTTCTGAATCATAATTAAAAAATCTAATCGCGCAGTGTAGTAAACATTCGCTGGCCAATCATCGCTTGATGCGAAACCAAACAATCCGGTTTTTGCTAAAGCGAACATGTCTCCCTCTAAAAAAAAAAACAAATCAGAAAACAGCATAAAAGAGGGAGTGTTGCATTTATTATCCCCTTGCTGCTTTCACAGCAAACAAGAACCTGTCTTCCAGCTGCTCTTTCAAGCAAAAAACATCAGACTTGTTTTTGTTTTCTCTTCTCGAACGCAATATTTTTTTAGTTTTCTCGACTGACGTACGTACACTCATACAAATACTCGAACATTCAAATAAATATACAGACACACACACGCGCGCGTACACTCAAGACCTACTATAATATAATACTTTTTTTGTTTTCTTTTTATTTTTCTTTTTATTTTTCTTTTTTGCTATTTTTTGCCTGGCCTTGCCATTTGCATTGAAATAATTTGCCCTTTAATTTTTATATTTTCAACACTCCTGATACAAACACACGACCCACCCAGAGGTTGCCCTTCTTGTGCTTAAAAATGATAGCACCAGAGGGAATTCGCGACGGTCGCTACTATGCAGAAGCGTTGTATACTTTTGCAGGCGAGGGCGTAGAAGACCTTCCGTTTAAAAAAGGTAAGCTTTTCTAGATAAATAGCGTTCCTGAGTTTCAGCTTGCCCAAAGAGGAAACTTTTTAACGCTGGGCAAGACAAAGAAAAAGTATAGAGAACTTTGCGCAATCGCGAATCACATATATTGTTGATACAAATTGTCTTGTTTCATTTCTTTTTTTTTCTTTTTTTTCGTTCGAAGAATACTAAACTTGTACTGGCAATCTGTATTGTCGTTTGCTGTTCCAATATTGTCTTACATTGTCTGTATTCGATATCTGTGTAGGAGATCTTATTGAGGTTCTTGATTGTGGTATGTATAAAAAGCATCCTTTTTAGCATTAGAGCTTGCTTTCCAATACATTTCTGTAATGAATTGTTTTTCCTTTCTTCTAATTCTAGATGTTGCTAATGATACAGTGCCATTACCATTTTTTTATTGCATGATTATACTGTGTAGCCGATGCCAACTGGTGGCGGGGAAAGATCTTGGGTACCGACGAGGATGGCTTGTTCCCAGCATGCTTGGTAAAATTCACGTAAGTACTTTAGAAAAAAAATCTCATTGCTGAACTTGTCAGAGTGCGTTGAAAATGGCATTCTTGTTCAAAATATGCTTGCAAAGCTAATCATATAGATTCGTTTTTTAGAGTTGTTACTGTTATTTGCATATTCGTCATACTCCATAATATTTTTTTTCTTTCTCAGAAATGTCAAATTTTCTTACTGCTTGTAACATTTCTATCCCACCAACCTCCAGAAAACATATTTTCAGTAATACTTTTTTTTGAGCCCTGAGAGCCAAATGCGGGTTTAACAGTAGCGATAGTAAACATTGCAGTATTTTGTAGTTGCAAGATTTGCTTTTTTCTTATTACTGCTCTTTTTTTACCCAGACTTTTCGTGTCTACGTTTTTTGTTGAGAAATAGCAAATCTTAGTTATATATATATATATATATGGTTATTTTAATAGAATTCATCAAAATAGCATTACTACTTCTGCGATCTGTTTATTTAAGCGTATATGTCTTACAAAAACATTACTCCACAAACAAAAAACAAAAGCTATGCCTGAAAATAGAAATTACCGGCCCTAATTTTTTATTTTATTTTCTGTAAAATGTCTTATCTAAATGTAGCGAGGCACCAGCTGCTCAGCAAGCAATGGAAACTGCCGAGCGGCTTGCACGTCTTAGCGATGTGCTGACACCGTCCTATATCAAACAGCAGCTGAAAAACGAAAGCGACAGCGCTAATACTGGCACAAACCACAACCCCAATGACGCAAATTCTATAGAATCGCTGTTGCTCAACATGGCAAATAACGAAATGCAGGTACAGCAGCAAAAGATCCAAGCGCATATGCCAAAAAAGCCTACTCGCATGAAGCTTCTATACGAGGACCATACGCGGCCGGACAGCGCTGCGAGCGCCAGCGCAGCGACAAATCAGAGCGAGTACGCACAAAAGCCATCGACATTAACATCGCGAGTCCCTCCTCCACAGCCAAAACAGGGCAGTCAGGCAAAGCAAATGCATGTGCCACAGTCGAAAAAGCAACAGGGCAATAAAAACAGCAACAATGCTGACATGTCTCTGAGCCAGATCGGGATTTGGACTCCTAGAACTAATCCGCCACCAGCGGTTGTAAACTATAGCAACAGCAGCTTCACCTCGTCCATCGAGAGCATGCGTGACGTGACATTGCGAACCGAGGCATCTACTCAGAATAGGAGCAGCGGAAGCATGCTGTTTGGGCCGCGCGGAATGCCCTCGCAGCCTGGCTCTCGCTCTTCCAGCCGCATAAACGATGCATCTATGAGATCAGATAACAGCACTCTTAGATCGCCATTTACCACCATTTTATCTCACGACGCGTTTAGTCAGAGCGGCAGCCAATCATTTGCGTCGCTTTATTCGCAGAGCGATGTGGCAAGCACAATGGCTAGAAATGCACGGGCAGCTCACGAGGCAGCTATATCCGAAGCGCGGCAGATGCTTGATGGCATCCCATCTCCCATCGATCCGAGCAGCAGTGGCCGGCATGAGGCTGAGTATCTTTTTGATGATGACGACGACGACGACGACTGCGCAGATGAAGATGGCGACGACTATGGAAGCTCTACTGATGTTAACAAGCTTAACTCGATGATTTCTCCTGCTTCTGAAAACTCGGCCAAATTTAACTACTACGCGTCGACTGTTTCCAGCCGAGTCTCGTCTATTGCTGAATCGACTACGTCTAAGCGGCTGCCAGCAATCCCCTCTTCAGCTAATGCTTCGATGGTGAGCGATACTTCTGGTGTCGGATTGGCAGGGCCAAGCTCTAGTGTTGGTGAATTTTCACAGCTTCATCGTAGCTGGTACAGCAGTACAGATAGTCTTGATCTTTTGGGCGGTGGTGGCGGCAGTGGTCCTAAAAGCGCAACCATTGATGAGGTGCATGATGAAGACGAGACTAGTCAAGTTGACCAGTATGCTCCTAAAATGGCTAAAAATAAGTCTCGCATTCGTCCGGTCTCTGATACCATTACAAAGTCTATGCTCGATAGTGGCACTATCTCTAGTAATCCTGCATCTATACCTGTCGAAGCGCAGTATTCTGGCAACTTTGACACACGGCATAACATTGCATTTGATTTCCAGCGCATGCTGAATCTCTCTGCCTCTGCGCAAAACATGTATTCAAGCACGGTAGCAGACGCACAATCTACCATTGGGCCTTCAGCGTCTCAAACGATGCTTCCGCAACATCAGCAACAGTATCAACAGCAAATACAGCAGCAGCAGAGTCAGCAGAGCCAGCCCCAGCAGATGTACGCTGTAATTGCAAATCCTCAGAATGGTACCCTTAACAGATATCCATCGATCAACGGGTATCCAGTTCCCGCACAGACAGTCTATGCTAACGGTGTCTCTCAGCAGGGTTATGTGAATTCTGTCTATAGCGGTGTAGATGCAAATGGACGTCCCTACTCAGCCTATTCCTACCAGCAACCAAGTCCGCAAGTCTATTATCCGCACTATCAACAACAGCAGCCATTCGTCTCGGGAATGCAAGGTGGAATCCAGATGGTGCCCAATGTGCAGACAAATGGATCTTCTCAAGCCAACTACTACGATCCCAATGTCTATGGTCATTCTCAGGCGCAGGCTACAATGCAGGCTGGTGCCGTTGCTGCACCAGTATCCGCTAGCACCGCCAACGTGATACCAGTTGTTGCCGAGTTGACTAACAGACCTCGCAGCAATACCGCCGGCCCAGCTGCGACCACTGGCCCAGCAACACCGTCACAGCCAGCGTTTGCAGCCAATAGCTCGCTAATGCAATCCAATCTGCGTCCCGTATCCTCAGCTAGCGGTCTGCAAAACAGCAATGGCATGGGTTTGCCAATTCCCAATAAGCAGGAGCAGTTTGCCTCTGACGGCGCCAATAGTGCTCAGCGTCCAGCGTCGTATTCCGGCCCTACCACGCTTGCTAACTCTGGCAATAGACCATCTAGTGCTATGACACCAGAAAACATGTATCCTGCTCGTGCATCGACACCGACTGGGTTTGGCACCTTGTCATCTACACCGCCTGCCACATTTGGTAGACGCGAGGGCAGCATGTCTCCGTTCCCACCAAACATTGGTCCCTCGCAGCCAGCGACCTACTCGGCATCGACTCCTATCGACATGCCAAAGGATACGTTTGTCGAGGAAATTGATCCACAGCTCAAGCAGCGGCTTCCTGACAATGTGGCGCCAATCAACTTTGTCAAAATGACGCGTCCTGTGTTCAAGTTTGGCGGCCACATCTCTCATCCAGAATCTGTCAACTGGTCCAAAGTCGATCGGCAGATGGCGATGATAAAGTCGGTCTCTGTAAAGCTCACGGTCGAGGTATTGGCTACAATGCATGTTGGCCGCCCATTCAACAAGCCTATCGAGCGTGTGCGGGCGGCATTTTCATGGATAGCGTCTAACATACAGTATGACACGAGTGCTGCAGAGAGCAACGAGGAGTTTGAGCAGCAAGAGGCGCCCAATGCAGTGCTCCTTCGCCGGCGGTCGCGCGGCCCTGGCTTTGCCTATCTTTTCAATGCAATGATGGATGCGCTGGGCATTGAATCGATGGCGATCAGCGGGTATCTGCGCCAGCCCCTCGACAGCTACCAGGGACCGGTGCTGCCTGCGGCCAACCATGTCTGGAATGCAGTGTGCCTCGATGGCGAGTATAGGCTGATCGACACTGCCTGCGCAGCAAAGTCGCATCCGCTTAACGCTGAGAGCAGGACAGATCCGTGGTTCTTTTTGGCATCGCCAAAGGAGCTAATTTTTACTCATTTCCCTATGACTCCAGGCGAGCAGTTTGTCGATCCCGTTGTTCCACTGCCTGTCTTCTGGATGCTTCCTTATGTCAGACCCACCTATTTCTCATGCAAGGTCAAGCTTCTTAACCTTCCGCATGTTCCGCGCATAGAGCTGCGCGACGACGCTGTGACCCCGCTTGTGCTCTGTGTCAGAGACTCGACAATGTCTGTGTTTGCTGAGGTCGAGCTGCATGATCCCAATGGCAGCGGCCGTATTGTCGCTCGTCAACCTTTGCTTGCGCAATGCATGGACTATCGCGGTAAGCGCATGGTCAAGATCCTGGTAGGTGTCCGTGCAGGAGATACTCGCGGCCTTATCAAGATATACTGCGGCACTCGTCTGGCATTGCAGCCTAAGCGCTTAGGCGACGAAGCAGTGCCGCCATCGCCTGGCAGGGCACAAAAGATGCTTGGGTTCCTGCACAACAAGGAAAGGCGCAGCACTGCTCATGACTACACACGCATCAAGGATGTCGACGAGGAAGGCAGGATCAAGACAGCAGCGACCTATAAGACATACCCACTGGCGTGCATTTTGCCCGTAGTGCATCGCGGAAGAAACAACGCGCCAACGTTTGTACAGCTTAATGCTGCTATTCCTAACGAGTTTTACATCAAGGAGCCAACCGATGGGCAGTTCCATCTCGGCGAGTCGGTCAACTTCCATTTGTTGCCTGTAGGCGAAGAGCGGCTGTTCCATATACAGCTGCGGAGTCCAAGCGGCCAGCAATACAAGTTTGTCTATCAGCCGGCCGATCAAGGGTACATCCTTCGTCATCCTGTCAAGGAGCGTGGAGCCTGGATCATTATCTACCACACAGACACTGATGGTTGGCTACCAATTGCATCATATAACTGTATTTGAAAAAGAAAAAGATAATAATATGTTGCACTGAGCGAAGGACAAGATGACCTGATATCAACGTCCCACATCCGCCAGCTCTCACGACAACATCAGTGATTATTTATCAATTCATAAACATATACACTTATATTATAAAAGCATCATTTTGTCTTTAATATTTTACTAGTTTTTCTTCAAACTAAATAGCAATATTAATTTTAACTATTATATTTTTTATTTATTATTCTTTGAAACAAATATTATTATTTATTTGCTTCGTTTAATAAAAACCATTTGTTTCGAAAAAAAATTGGGTCTATTTTAAATTATCCCTGGGAAACGTGTGATTGCATCTATTACAAACTGACTGACAAGCGAGTTGCACCATGCAAACCATGAGCGACTGTAATCCAGAGTCCGATATACATGAACTGACTCATGCATCAGCCCCAAACCAGATGTGGTCGCAACAAGCTGGTCCAGGCATTCTTTGACCTCGTCTTGGTCCAAGGAGGTCAGACCACGCATGGCAATAGCCATGGGCCACACTTTCTGGAAGCCAGTGTGCGGACTGCCAATGCCATGGATATATTTTCCTGTAAAGTACCAAGGATTATCCTCAACAGAGAGTATCATCTTGCGTGTGCTCTGGTAGACAGGGTCGTTCTGCGCTATAAATCCCATGTATGGTAAGCCCAAAAGAGATGGGCCATTTGCATCATCCATAACCAGTGCAGATCCATATCCATCAGTCTCATAGACAAAAATGCGACCATACTTTGGATGCAGCATGGTTCCATGCTCAAACACACCCTTGCGGATCTCTTCAGACAAGGTCTTTGCTATACCAGAAAGCTCTGGATAAACACCAATGGTATCGAGCATGGAGCCAAGACGATTTAGCTCTACAGATAAAAATGCATTGGCTGGTATAAGGAATGGGAATGTGCTTGCATCATCTGATGGTCGGAACAAAGTCTTTGCCATTCCTGTATACTTGACAGGGTTGCCCATTCCGCCACCAAACTGAGTCTCTGTGGCTGTATATGTCAGGCGGCTGTACTGGACTAGTGGTTTGTTTACCAGATGCTTAGAGCTAAAAGTCGGCTCTTGCAGCTTTTCAATAACCCCAAGGATGGAAGAAACAGCCTGCCCCCATGAGGGATTGTACATAAACTGAAAGTCGCCAGTAGCACGCCAGTATGCAGAGGATATCTGGAGAAAGGATGCAAATGAGTCAAGCTCAAACTTGGCCTCAAAAACAGTGTTGTTGTTGAATGGCGGTGCGACTAAAAGATCTTGAGCTATACTGTTTTCTGTTGGATATAGGCCAGAGCGTGATGGAGGTTGAAATGCATTTCCATATGGATATCCAACAAGCTCCTCAGCCTGCATGTTGATTAGCCCCATTACCAGTGTAGCAATGTTGCTGTCCACAGTTGCATATGGCACATAGGGAAGTATTTGGTTGGTGCTATCACGGATCCACTGAGCAGTGATGTCACCAGTAACTAAAAATGTATATGGCTCAGTCTTATTAGCATTGTGCCATGCGACAGTGGTGTCAAGAGTGTTTGTAAAGATGTTTTCAAAAAGAATACGCCAGTCAGGATCAGAAATAAAAGACGTAATATTGTGTAAAGCAGCTTCAATTGTGGGGTTGGCGAAGGTCCGGCATTCTGCTGGAGGACGCATTGATGGAATACGATATTTTCCTCTTGACAAAGGCTGATGCTGAGTTGCAGAGTAGTCAGTATAGCTTGGACACTCAGCTGAGATGCTAGAAGATGCAAGCAGCAGACCTGTTAGAGCTAGTTGTAAGATGAGTTTCATAGTTTAAATTATATATTTAAAGTATAAATGCAGTTTAAAGATATGGTTTTGAAATAAAAATATTGGCATTTTTATCTCATTTATTAAAAATTTTAAAAACCCCTCAAATCTTTTTTTTTTGGTATAGAGATTTTGTGGCTACCTCCTACACTATGTGCGGCTTGAATGAAACAATATACTTTTTTTTACCTCTTAATGTTTAAACAACACTATTTGTAAAAATGTTTTATACCTGCTGTGCTGCTGTTGGTCTATTGCATTGAAAATCAAACCTTTTATAAATTAAAACGCAATATCGAAATTGCATTTTCCACATGTAATCAGGCTTGTTCGTCATTTAAATCTAAAAATCTGATTTCCATCAACATGTGGATTAAATCAGTAATGCTGGACCAATCAGAAGCAGACATTATTTAAATGCTCAAATAAGACACTTTTTTGAGCCTATGTGCTTTTATTTTTAAAGCCAACAACGAAAAAAACTCACCCAGCCAGTTATGGTGGTCTTCTTACTCGCTCTCTCACACATAACCATTTTTTTTTCTATTATTTAGCTTTTTTTGTTCTGTATCTTTTTTTTCTCGTTTTCATTATCGCTTTTTTTTTCAAAATAATCAATAATATTTACCGTTAAAAACCAATTTGAAAATGAGCTTTAAAAAGGACGAAGACACAGGTGAGTGCACACCCTTCTCCGCCAAACGAATACTACTCTAAACAGCTTTTGCTTTTCAATTACATCTAGATTTTAAACGCAGACGCACATTGAGGTCTTTAAAAAAAAATTGAAGTCATGTACACTTTTTGCATGGATGTCAAAAACACTTAGACAGCGCACTTAATAATCAACATTCATATTCATTTTTATATATATAAAAAAGCATATAGATGAGCTCGGCGCGCTGATGAACCTCGACCATTCAACTGTGTTGCAAGAGGCACGTGTCTTCAATGAAACGCCAATACGTCCTAGACATTCGCGACTGCTGCTGGCCAAAATTATATTCTTGCTGTACCGCGGAGATTCAATGTCGACCACCGAGGCAACAAATCTGTTCTTTAGCATCACCAAGCTGTTTCAATGCAAAGATATGTCGTTGCGGCAAATGGTATATCTTACTATCAAAGAGCTGTCGACGATTTCCGAAGACGTCATCATGGTAACCAGCAGTCTCATGAAGGACATGCAGCCAAACTCTGAAATCACATACCGCGCTAACGCTATTCGCGCGCTGTGCAAGATCGTGGATCCCTCTATGCTTCCTGGCATCGAGCGGTTCCTCAAGTCGGCCATTGTGGAAAAGTCGCCCAACATCGCTTCTGCTGCGCTTGTCTCGTCTCTGCATCTGTTCAAGGATGCAAAGGACGTTATCCGCCGCTGGAGCAACGAGGTCAACGAGGCGCTGAATGGAAAGTCGCTTTCTCAGGGCCCGTCATTTTTTGGCGGCGGCTCATCTGCACAGAACCAAGTTGTCTCTAGCTCTAAGATCGTGCAGTACCATGCGCTGGGGCTTATGTATGCAATTCGCCAGCACGATCGCATGGCCGTGCTCAAGCTCGTGCAGTCATTCTCTGGACAGAACAAGAGCAGCAGCTGGATGGGTGGATCCAGCCCAATGCTGCGCAGCGACATGGCCCATGTACTGCTTGTGCGCTATGCTGTACGCGTGATGGAAAACGACTCTAGTCTTTTGCCTCAGCTTTACATGCTGCTTGAGGAGTGGATGGGTCATCGCTCGGATATGGTCAGCATTGAGGCTGCCCGGGCCATGTGCCAGCTGAAGGATGTCACTGCTAAGCAGCTTACTCCAGCTGTAAATGTGCTGCAGCAAGCGCTTTCTGCTACTCAAAAGCCGACTCTGCGCTTTGCTGCTATCCGCACGCTAAATGCGCTAGCTCGCACTCATCCAGAGGCAGTGCAGCCTTGCAACGTTGACATGGAAGGCCTGATCACTGATAGCAACCGCTCCATAGCTACCTTTGCTATTACCACTCTGCTAAAGACTGGCAACGAGGCATCTGTCGACAGATTGATGAAGCAGATGCAAGGGTTTATGGCCGAGATTAGCGATGAGTTCAAGATCATTGTTGCCGAAGCTGTCCGCAGCCTGTGTCGCAAGTTCCCTGGCAAACACAGCGTGTTTTTGGCATTCCTTTCTGGTGTTCTGCGCGACGAGGGCGGATTTGATTTTAAGCGTGCTGCTATCGAGGCCATTATGGACCTTGCCAAGAACGTGCCAGAGTGCAAGGAAGCCGCGCTGGCACACCTTTGCGAGTTTATCGAGGACTGCGAGTTTACCAAGCTTTCTGTCTGTGTCCTCTACTTCCTTGGCGAAGAGGGTCCCTTGACTGCGCGTCCTACTGTATATATTCGCCACATATACAACCGAGTCGTGCTTGAGAACGCCGTTGTTCGAGCTGCCGCTGTTAGTGCATTGGCCAAGTTTGGCGTCTCTCCTGTCGCCGACCCTTCGCTCCAGCGTTCGGTAAGAGTTTTGCTAAAGCGCTGTCTTGATGATCGAGACGACGAGGTCCGAGATCGTGCTGCATGGGCTCTGCGCATGGCTGATGGCGACCAGTCCCTGCGTGACAAGTATATAAGAGACGACAGCACATTTGCACTTGCTGTTCTCGAGCGCAAGCTAGTCGAGTACTGTGCAGATTCAGCTGCAGCAGCAAAGGGTAGCTTTAGCTTTGAAAGCATTCCCCGCATCTCTCGTGCGCAAGAGGAAGAGTCACGCGTCCGTGCTCGCATGGAGAACATGGATGCCGTTCTGACTGGCACGACGTTGAGCGCGCCCTCTGCCTCTGGCAGAGCAGTCGGTGGGTCTGAAAGCGCAGAGCCTGGAACGCCTGGCCTTGGGTCTGGCGCTGCAGCTTCTGGGTTTATGGACTCGTTCGAGCAGCAGGCGCAGTACGCAAGCAAGCTTAATGCGATCCCTGAGCTGGCTGCCTTTGGCGATCAGCCTCTAGTTTCGTCTGCTAAGCCCGTAGAGCTTACCGAGTCGGAAACCGAGTATGTTGTGCGCTGTGTCAAGCATGTATACGAGTCACACATTGTGTTCCAGTTTGACATTACCAACACCATTCCTGAGCAAGTCCTGGAGCAGGTAGAGGTCGTAATGGAGCCCGAGGAGGACATCGAGGGAGTGCTGCAGCCAGTGCTTGTAGTGCCCATCACCGAGCTCAAGTGCGACCAGCCCGGAACTGCATATGTCGCATTTGAGCACACTGACCCAGAGACATTCCCTGCAGTTGCATTTGGATGCACGCTCAAGTTTATTGTTAAAGAGTGCGATCCTGCGACTGGCGAGCCAGAAGAGGGCGATGAGGGCTTTGAAGATGAATACTCTCTTGAGGCAACCGATATCAGCGCTGGTGATTTTATGCAGGCGACCTATATCCCTGATTCTCATTCTCTGTGGGAGTCTTTGGGCACTGAGGGCGAGGCCATTGAGACATTTGCGTTGGCCAGCTTTGACAGCATCGAGGGCTGCGTTACCAAGGTTTGCGAGCTTTTGGGAATGTGTCCATTGGAGAGCGCGCTCAAGCCTAAGAGCAAGGCCGCTCATCAGGCCGTATTTACTGGCAGATGGCTGGGCCGCACGCGTGCTGTAGCCAGAACCAGAATGACATACCAGAAGGGTGCTGGCGTGACCATGGAGCTAGCCGTTCGTAGCGAGGACCGCAACATCAGCCAGCTTGTAGTGTCTGCAGTTGCCTAAACTGATATTTTTTTTGCAAATTCTTTTTTCCTGCAACATTTTATATTTTTTTCAAATATAATATTTTTTACTTTCTTTCCGACAACCAATTTTTTTATATTTGCCAAATGCTGTTAAGTGTGACTTGTTTTTTTTTTAAATAAAAGAAAGATATATAAAATTGATTTAGGACTTTCAAGTTCTAAGGTTTGCTTCTTCAACAAGTTTGGCAAACATGCTACTCTTTTTGGCCAAAAGATTTGAGGGTGTGTCATATTCAGTAACAGTTCCTTGATCGATGACCAGTATCATATCGCTGTCCATAACCGTGTTTAGTCTGTGCGCAATTGTCAGCACTGTACAGTCCATAAACTTGCTGCGAATCACTTGTTGGATAACCTTGTCAGTCTGGTTATCGATTGCAGCAGTTGCCTCATCCAGAATTAAAACCTTGGCATGTCTCAGCAGTGCACGCGCTAGACAAATAAGCTGGCGTTGTCCTGCACTAAAGTTTTCGCCCCCCTGGGCAACCTCAAAGTCAAGACCACCATCCTTGGCATGGATCGTATCTGCCAGATGAGCATTGTCCAGTGCAGCCCATATATCGATATCTGAATAGTTTCCAAATGGGTCAAGATTCTTTCTGACTGTGCCTTTAAACAGCATCGGATCTTGAGGGATTATAGAGAGTCTGCTGCGTACATCGTAGAGTCCATACCTGGAGATATCCTCGCCATCGACCAAAATCTGTCCTCCAGCAGCCTCAATGACTCTGAACAGAGCAAGAGATATTGACGATTTTCCAGCACCTGTGCGTCCAACAATACCGATCTTCTGGTTGGGAAGCACGCAGAAAGATATATTTTTAAGAACCAAGTCCAGATTTTCGCGATAGCGCGAAGAGTAGTTTTTAAACTCTACCATGCCCTGGCTGGGCCATGATTCCTCTGGCCGACAATTCTTGATGATGCCTGGTGCCTCAGATGGGAGATGCGAGTACTCCACCATGCGCTCGAGCTGGATCATCATGTTTTCGACCTCTGTATACAACCTAATAGACCAGCCCAGAGCATTGATCATATCAAGCGCATAAGTGATAGATAGGCCTACAACAGCAGCGCTTCCATAGCCATACCAGTGGAGCATGAAAACGGAGAAAACCGCAGTAAACAGAATCACTATGTTTCCTATAAACAGTAGGCGCATGCGCAACCAACGTATAAGACCTAAATAAGCATAGTAGACCCGAGAAAACCGCTCAAGGTGCTCCTCGTTTCGATGGACAAAGCGAGACTGCTGGCCATATGCGCGGACTGTGGATAAGCCATTGATCGTCTCCTGGTAATGTGAGTAGATTGGGCTCTTATTAGCAAGCTCAAGACGCCGAATCTCGCGGATGCAGAAGAGATAGCGCTGCTGCAAGTACCTATATGCCAAAAATAGTGGAATGACAAGGGCTAGCATAATGGGCATTGTAAAGCAGATTACAACAACCGCTGAAGCAACGCCTACTATAGACGTTACCATAGCAGAGATAGAGCGAGGAAGAGACTCGTCGCAGCCACGGACATCTGATGAAAACCTGTTGGTAATGCGGCCCACCGGAGTAATGTCAAAAAATGACATTGGAGAATGCAACACGCCATTGAGCAAGTTGTTGTGAAGGGTTTTCGATGCTTTGAGCGAGCACTTTGCCCATAGCAGGAATGACTGCAGAAGATTTAAGGCTGCGCTTAGAACCCCTAGTGCTCCATATATGGTCAAATAGTAGATGGCCGAGTTCTGAGCTGTAGATACAATGTCGCTCAATGCATCATCGCTGTAGCTGTCACTTTTGCTTTTGCTTTCGCTGGAGGCTGACCAGTGCATGAGCCAGACATTTGCCAGTATGCTGCACACCGAAGCAGAAACTAGAACAGCTGTAAAGGCAGATATATTGCGCAGACCACAAGCATAGGCATAGGTGCGATAGATGCTCCACTCGACCTTGCCCTTGTGAATTATCTCGGTAGTCGTCATATGCCCAGGACAAGCATGGATATCAGTATTAGCTGCATTATCAGCTGAAGCAGCAGAGTTAGCAGTGGCAACAGGGTCATTTTGCACCTTGTTAGGTGATAAACTTCTTGTAGATTCGGATACAAGCTGGCTAGACTTTCTACGAGATTTGTTTGCTAGCGTCACTAGGTTCAAGGTGCTTTGACCAGCTGGAGAGCCATCTCCATTATACTCATATTGTGCACAGATATTGTCATTTCTATGGCTGCTCTTGCTACAATCGTCCTTTTCCAAGTCCACATCAAGATTAGTAAAACTATGAATAAAGTCATAAATAATCTCTTTCTGCTCCATCACCTGGTATATTGACCCTTGCTCAACGACAGAGCCATTGCGCAGCATTAAAATGTGGTCAGTCTCAAAAAGACATTGCACCACATTAGTGACCAGTATCCGAGCTCGCGATTTGAGCATTCCACATGGGCCAAGAACATGCTTGAAGATGTGCTTACCAACATGCGAGTCGACAGCGGCAAGTGGGTCGTCAAGGATATAAATATCTGCGTTTGCATAGACAGCGCGAGCAAGTGATACACGAGCCTTTTGGCCTCCAGACAGATTTATGCCCTTTTCACCAATCTCGGTTAGATCGCGTGCTGGAAGCGATTCCAGGTCAGGGCTGAGAGCACATGCTTCAATGACTCTGAAGTAGAGATCGGGGTCAAAAAGCTTGCCAAGCAGGATATTGTCTCGCAGCGTAGCATTTACAATCCATGGCTGCTGCGGTACATATGCAATGCTACCACTAATCGAGACATTTCCTGAGCACTTTACCATTTCGCCAAGTATAGCTGATACTAGCGACGATTTGCCTGAGCCAACAGTGCCAACCACGGCTACAAGCTCAGTGCGCTTGCAGCGTATATTGACATTGCTGACAGAAGGATTCTCATCAAATGCTGACCACTTGAATGTGCCATTATCAACGCTGACCAGCACATCTTCATGAGACGATAAAGAGGACTCGCGGTCATAGGGCATGTGCTCGACATTTAGAAAATCAATCTCTTCAGCTACCAGAAAATTGTAGATGCGCTGGAACGAAACCATGGCCTCTAAAAGATTGGGAACTACCGATGCACACTTTGCCAATGGAGAGCGGAGCATGTTGAACAGTGTCAAAGATACAAACATCAGCTGTGGTGTCAGCGGCCCACGCGATATGCCGTCAAATATGCTGTAGACACCAAACGTTGTGAATGAGACAGCGAAGGGTACCAGTGTCATAAAAAAGGAAAACATGGCTTGAAGAATTCCATATTTGCGAATGGTGGCCAGCTCCAAGAACTCTCGCACATCGTTGATATGCTTTACAAATGAGCTTTCCCAGGCATAAAGCTTGACAACCTTGATCCCCGACAGGACCTCGTCCATGATTCTCATACGTGTATCGCGGTAGCTCATAAGCTGCTTGCTCAGTGCATGCATTTTGCGGCTTTGATGTGACGAGGTTGGAATGCTGAAAACCATAACGGCTACACCAGCAAGCATGCTCCACCCAATGGTCTGGTGCAGGAAATACAAAGAAAGCACGATCAGCAGCGGACCACTCCATGCATCATGCGAGTAGTTTCCTAAAAAGTCTGAAATGCGAAATGCATCAATGCTCATATACGTGACAATGCCACCAGTGCTATGCCTCTGTCTACTATCGTTGGACAGCTTGATTGTCTTGTTGTAAATGGCTGCAGAAAAGCCAGGCATCATTAAGCATTTGATGCGCAGATTCTGATACCAATGATGCTCGTGAGCCAGTGATTGTAAGCTTGCAACAGCAAATAGTGAAACAGCATAAAAGTAGCCATTTTCAATGGGCTCTGCTTCTTCTGTGTTGTACTTGCCAACAAATCCAATTAGCCGTGAGAGCAGAATAGGATTTATAAATGATATTCCATCTCTAAAGAGCTTGAGGAAGAACCCGATAAGCCATGGCTTGCCGAACGTGCGGATAGTGGCTCGAAGAAGTGACGGGGTTTTTAAGCAAAGCTCTTGCTCCCAATTATAACTAAATTTATCTGAAATTATACTGGGCTTATACTCGGAACCAATTTCCCATAGATCCTCTAGTTGGAGCGGTTGGCGATATCCCATTTCTAGCAAGGGTGTCATCCATGAAAATGTGATTCGCGAGAAAATGTTGGCAAGCTCATAAGGACCCATGCTTTGGCTATCAGTAATTGGTGCTTCTTCATAAGCATTTCTGCGACTGGCAGGATGTCTGTAAGAGATGTGGTCATGTCTTGGCTGACACTCGGTGATTAGACTAGCTATCACTGACAAGAAATACAATCCAAGCGCAAATGCTGAAGACTGCATTGCAATGGAGCTTTCGGCCACTAGTAAAGTGCGTAGACGTATAAGTGAGACTATAGCTGAAAACAGCCAGTAAAGAAGCAGTATATTCGATGCTTTGCGGCTGGTAAGCTGCTCGCAGACATGCAGTGTCAGTGCCATAGCCGCTGCAATGGTCTGTAAAGACAGAGAGGTAGTAAACACATTCAGCTCATAGCTGACACTGAGCGCAAGCATCAGCTCTGATGTCGAGGAGGCGAGAGCTGTGCCAACAGCTAGTATTTTGGCCCAAAACAGAGTTTGCAGAAGGGATCCTGGAAAAAAAACCAATCTTGGTATCCTGCAAAAGCGCATTAATGCTAATACAATAAAAACTAGACTACAGCCACCAACCAAGAAGCCGTGCTCAAAGCAAGGTGTAAAATCGACAGGTCGTTCGGGGCTTAATGGCCCCCAGCCTTCTTCAGAACGACAAAGCTCAGAAAACATTTCTAGAGAAAATGATGCCAATAAAAAGTCAGACCTTGGTTATAAATATAAAATTATTTTTTTTGTAAAAAAATAAGGAAAAGAGGAATGGTGCTTAGACTAGTATTATTAAAAAATTGTCAATTTTTATAGCCAACTTTGTGCAGAAAAATATTTTAAAAACACGACTTTTCATCGTTTTCGCCAAACCACAAGGGTATCTGTATCTGAATATAAATATTTTTTAAAACATCCGGCTAGGTCTGCTGGTAATTCTTGTTTCATTAATCCTTTTTATTCAATTAAACACACACTAGCACTACGGCAACGATAATTAACAGTTGTCATATATGCTGTCTGTCATCAGTTATTTTTTATTTTACACCAGTTTGCTTTATTTTTACTGTTGCTGATACAAACGTTAAAACTCTTTTATGTGCTTATTAATAGATATTTTATCTTTTTCTTTTTGTTCCAACATTCATGTAGGTGAAAAGAGCAAGCAATAAGCTCTGGTCATTAACAAAGGCACACTTTCAAGTATCAGCATCAGCATCAACAGCTCTTTTTTAACCACTACAAGTTGTTTCTTTGAAGCTTCAACAAGAACTGGTTCTACAGAACGGGTGTTTACATTTGCAGTTTGGGTAATAGTTAAATGGTACAGAACAGTACAAGCTGGCATTGTCGGCTGCTATTTTTATTATTATTTTGTAGTAATTTTTATAGCAATTTTTTATTTTTTTATTTCATTAATGAATTTTATAAAAATGAATATAATTTAAACAAGAGCAGGCATTTTTTTTTAAAAATATATATATAATATAGTTTTTTTTATTTAATTTCTGACAGACTAAACCTTTTACTGAAAACAGCCTTTTGAAAGACTATTTTTTGCGAAAAAGACCAAAGATTGTATTTGAAAATCGGTCTTTGAAAGACTAAAGATTGCATAAAAACACTTGATTGGAGATTGTTTTTTTACTGACTATGTTTTAAGCAGTGATTTCCCCCAATTATCGTTCCCGTAGTGTAGGAGTTCTCTACTGGTATCCGAACAACATTTTCTGGCTGTTCTACATCGTCATCTGTAGTGTTTGTCTGTAGAATGTCAACCAGCGTCGCGTTTTCAAAGGCACTCGACCAGCCTCTGGCAATTGTCAGAATGGAATTGTACTGGTTGACAATTTTTCCCATTTGGCGGTTGAGCTCCATACACTGCATAGCGGTGTTTTTGGATAGTAGTTGGACCTGCTGAAGCGCTGCCAGCTCTTGCTTTTTTTGCTCAATCCTATCGGCAATAAATTGAGTACTCATTTGTCAAAGCAAAAAATGAATAAATGAAATTCAAAGGCTGAAATAAAAAAGATTTTGTAAAAAAATAAACGAAAAAGCAAGTTTATTATCCCAATGTTTTGCCTTATATTTTATTGTAAACAAAATTTTAATGTGTTTTTCTATGGCTTATCTCAGGTGACTTGACTCTACTACTCAATTAAAAAAGCCAATTCTTTTTTTTTCGTGGAGTTGAACAATAAAGCTTGTTTTGGCACCTTTTCTTTTGATAAAGCGAGGATATCTTTTTAGGTTTCATTACAAAGCTTTTTGCATTTATCTTTATTTTTTTAACAACAACTAAATCACTTTGAAAATGACAGCTTCTTCTCAGCAGCAGATTCTGGCCACAGATGGTCAGAATTCCAAAGTCCCTGCAGTCCCTGCTGGCAGCATTATCAAAGATGAGATGGAATCAGCTCCAAGCAATGCGCAGCCACCAGTAAGCTCTCAGAGGCAGCCTCCAGCGGCAGGCAGGCGAATGAGAAGCGCTAGCAATATTGCTGTTGTCGAGGCGCCTAGCGTGGCCGGTAGCAATAATACTAGCCGCCCTGTCCAACGGGCTATAAGGGAGACATTTAGAGAGGAGGAGGAGATGACTGAGAGGGAAGAAAAGGCTGACCTGAAACCAGTTGCCGAAGCTAAATCTGATAATAGTCCAAAACCCGAAACGACTGAGAAAGAAGTCGAGACTGTCACTGAACCTGCCGAAAAGCCAGAACAAGATATCACTAGCGAGCAGCTAGATCCTATA
The DNA here is from genome assembly GCA_027478445.1 of Coemansia asiatica. Taxonomy (NCBI): domain Eukaryota; kingdom Fungi; phylum Kickxellomycota; class Kickxellomycetes; order Kickxellales; family Kickxellaceae; genus Coemansia; species Coemansia asiatica. Next base: position 52,602 of record JANBOH010000030.1, on the reverse strand, counting down.
GCTTCTACAGGCTCTGCAGTCGAGCCTAGCTCTAGTGCTGCAAGGGATATTACCGACATCAAAGATTATAGTGACGCTATTAGCGAAAATGCTGCTGCTGCTGCTGCTGCTGCCATGGAGTCCGAGCAAGGAAAATCCAGCTCCGAAAGCCAGGAGCAAAAGGCAGATAATGCTGCCGAATCCAAGCTGGAAACCAAGGACGATGACAATATGCAGATCAATGAGAAAACCGGTTCCGGAGATAAGGTTGTCGCAGAGATAATGGATGTTGATGTCGATATCGATGGCAATGCTGATGTTGATGTTGCTACAAGCAATGACAGGGCGTCTAGCAGTCTGACTGAGGGAAAGATCGAAGAGGACAAGGGTTTGGCAAACGAGGAAAAAGAAGAGCAGCGGGCCGCCTTGGAAAGCTCAGTGGAAATAGTCGAAGAGCCAGCTGCCGAGAGACCTGAGAGCAAAAGATCTGTGCAGCTGGAAACAGCTTCTGATGCTGCTCCTTCTTCGCAGAAGCAGCGTGCTGATAGAGAAAATACCAATGCAATTTCGGATACGTCTGTAGCTGCAAATGTTGCAGCTGATGCAGATATAGATGCTGAGTTTGTTGATCCCAAGCAAACGAGCAACCTGCAATCCGACAAGGCACGAGAACCAGAAAATGGGGGAAATGCCGAAGATACTCAGAAGAGCAATGCCGACGAAGAAGAGAAAGACAATTCCGAAACCAATGACTTTGAGCAAAGCTCTGAGAAAGAATCTGAGCAAGGCTCTGAGCAGGCGTCTGAAGAAAAATCTGCTGCAGAAGAAGAGGAAGTCGAGATTGAAAAGCCCCGAGTCCAGGTCTACGGGTCCACGGTATCAGGGAACCGCACCTACAAGAAGCAGGCGCGAGAGCTCTTTTCGATGCTGGAGGCCAACGAAATTGACTTTCAGTTTATTTGCATTGCCGTAGACGAGGAAGCGAAAAAATACATGCGGAGGAAGGCTTTGGGCAACATGACAATTCCTCAGATTTATGTCGATGGTGAATTCAAGGGCTTTTTCGAGGACGCCTTCCAGGCCAATGAAATCGACGAGCTTTACGAGTGGTTGGGACTTGACGAAGAACCCATTGAGTATTAAAGTAAAGCACAGAAAAATTTACTGATACAATTTCGATTTGCTCAAGGCGCATGTCGCAGCAAGACTGCATGAAGCGCTCATTTCTTTCTTAATTGTTTCGCTTTCTTTTTTCTTACTTGCTTGAGGTTTTTCGTAATGGCTTGTCAAAAAAGTAAAAAAGGCGAATACTACTTAAGAGCTTAATCCATCCACCACGCTAGCATGAGTGTTTGTACTTTTCTTCTTCTCTTCCTTAATACCGACATATATATTAGTTTATACGGAACAATCCCTTGATTTTTTTTGGCGTTTTTATTTGCACATACTATTACACTAAGGTGCGCTTGCTGCCGGTCTCTTTTCAAGTTGGAAAGGGGCTTTCTCGTATGAATACTCTGCCAAAGACCGTTTCAGCCAGAGACAATGATGTCGAGCAACTTCCGCCGTTGGACTGGAGATCATGGCTGACTCTGGCATTGTTCCTAGTCGTTACGGTGTTTGTAGTTCACCCAATACATATCCCTGTGCCCGTGCCCAGCGCTCTCCGGCCGCTCAAATGGCGCAAAGGGCGGATAAGCATGGATCTAAAGCTCGCTCCATGGGCAGCCATATGCTTGCTGCTTGCAACGACTGCCATTCGCATCAAGAGCGAGGTTTACCATGGGTTTATAGGCAGCGACGGCATCGAGCCATATGGCATTGTGATCCTGATTATGTCTCTAGCCTATATATGCATATCTCTTGACCAAAGCGGTGTCCTGAGCTATATTGCCATGTACGTCACCAAGAAATGGGGCAGAAATGGCCGTCTTCTGCTTTTATGCTTTTATGCTCTGAGCGCAGTGATGGCGGTGCTGACGAGCAATGACGTTGTTGTTCTTTGCCTAACTCCGATAATCTGCATTTTTTCCGACATTACTGGCGTCGATGCTGAGCCGTTTCTTATCTCCATGTTTGTATCGGCAAACACAGCGTCGATGGCCCTGTACATTGGCAATCCTACAAACATCGTTGCTGCCCAGGCCAATAAGATTTCGTTTCTGGTTTATTCGGCATGGATGGTGCTTCCATTTCTCGGAGCAGCTGTCACTGGCTGTATAGTTCTGTATTTGACCAGTCTGCGCAAGGTCCCTCGCACCATTACTGTTACTATCGACATCTATCCGCGAAGTATGCTGGTCAGGCCGAAACAGGCGATTTTCGGAAGCGTATTGCTTGTCCTGTGTCTTGTTGCGCTAAGCGTCTCTTCGTTTTTCGGCGTTGCTGTGTGGATGGTAACGCTGCCGTTCGGTGGATTCATGCTAATTGTGGATACTGTAGTTGATCTGTACTCTACTTCTCGCATGCCCGCTTCTAAGTCCGCTTCTGACTTGGATGCTGCCAGGAAAACGCTGTCAGGGTCAGATAACATAGAAATAAAAAACATTCTAGAGCCAAGTAATCCAGAACCAGTGTTATCTTCGGTCGGCATATCTACAGTGTCTTCAGAGACGGCCGATCAAGAAGAATGTAAACCCGATCGACACATTTCCAAGTCTATTGACAAGCTACAGCTGATAATGGAGCAACGCCTGCCCACTGTCACCGCTGTTCTGTATCGGCTTCCATACGGCATAGTGCCATTTTCACTAGGAATGTTTATCATTGTCGAGTCACTGTCAGAGCTTGGCTGGACACCAAGGCTTGCATGGCTGCTTAAAAAAGTCTGTCCATCTGTAGTCCCAGCAGTGTTTATAGTGGGGCTGATGACAACTCTGGCCTGCAACGTCCTGAACAACCTGCCAATGACTATTTTGTTCACTCGTGCTCTAAAGCATTCGATTTTTATGCAGATCGACCAGCAAACACGCAAGGGCGCATTGTTTGCGCTTATAGTCGGCAGCAACTTGGGTGCTAATCTGACACTTGTCGGAAGCCTTGCCGGGCTGATGTTCCAAGGAATCGCCGCACAGAAGAACAGAAACATTGGGTATTTCAAGTTTATGCGTTGGTGTCTTCCTGTCCTACCAGTGCAACTAGCAGCATGCTGCGCGATCCTGGCAGCAGAAATGGTTATAATCAAGTGATCAAGATATACCTTAGAAGGCATTTGAAAACCATTTAGACATATAAAATGGCATATCCAAATCATTCAATGTCATTTATATCTTGCTAGTGTTTGCTTTTCGTTTATGTTCAGGATAGACTAGACTATTAAAAATTAAACGTGTTGCTGAGATATAGAAAATTGTTTTAAAGAATAAAAAAACATACAAGAAACCTGTAAAAAAAGCATAGAAAAACAAGAACAAGAGATTAAAGGCTTGGCTTGAGATCTTTAGCATAGGTTCCTTCTTCTTTTGTTGTATACGTGCAAAAAAACACATTCAAAAAAAAGATAAAGACAAACAGTGGCAAAATGGGCGGTGTACGAGCGTGTAAAAACGAAAAATTGAAGACAGGCATTATGCTTCCTTCCTTTCTTTCTTTTTTTCTTTCTTTCCTTCCATCCATTCATTCTCTTTTCTCATTTACTTGAACTTGGACTCAAAGTGTTTGAACCACTTGTCGGCGTCAAAGTTTGGGTCGTCAAAGTTGAACTTTTCGCTGCTGCTATCTGGAGTCGACTTTGATTCGGCATACTTCTTCTTGGCCTCCTGGATCAGAGCAACCTTGCGCTCGTACTCCTTCTCAATCCGTCTCTCGTTAGCCTCCTTATGTAGAGTACGTGCATGGACGTAGCCGTATGAGAGTCCACCTCCTAGGGCAACCCAGCGAGCAATCTACAATTAGGTATTTAAAAAAGTCGAGGTTTATTTAGAATAAAACCATTAAGCTGTTTGCAGAAATTTGCATTTATGCAAAAAGTCCATGAGCTTTTAGAGATATCTTTTTATTTTGTTTATGCTGTCCGAGAAGCTGGAACTGTGCTTTGTTTCATACCTTGAAAAGCGACGAAACCTCACGAACCGAAGCAGACATTATAAATATTTGATAATATAGATTTATTAAAATTAAAAGAGAAGCCTAAGAGTAAGGAACTATGAAAAAAAAGAGCTTATGTTGTTTTGTTATCTTACAGCTAACAACAATAAAAAAATCCTTCCCCAATATAACGGAAGAAAAAAAATAATGTAATCAGTCCCCAAGTCTACGAAAAAAAGTATCATCTGTGATCAAGAGAGATCATTTTTGAATCAGATCAAAATTTTTTTCTTGTAAATTTTAACCAAACTGAAAAAAATTGCTAAAATCATGTAAAAAAAAAGACCAGCTTTCATTTCATAATATTCTTTTAACAAACTCGAGCTTCTCGCACACAATAAAAAAAGCTATCTTTTTTCTTCTTGTCTTTACTTTTTATCTGTCGTTGCTGATATTTGTGGTTACTCTATTTCTTTTTTATTTTGCTATTTTCCCTCCCCCTTTAAAACCTTTATTGACCAAAGCATTATTTACTTATTCGTAACAAAAAAAAGTAGAGAGGGACAAGTTGCGCTATATACAGAACAGCCCAATAACAACTAAAAAAACACGAGATATACAGCCTAGACGAGACACTACTAGATTATGTCGTCTACCACACTTGATTTCTACTGGGGACTTTCGTCCCTGGACGCCAACCAGCGTCTAGAATCGGCCACACAGCTGATCTCAGCGCTTGTCAAGTTCCAAGAGGCAATGCCTTTGTCCAAAGAAGTGGCAACCACTGAAGAAGAAATGGCAAAACTGTGTGCAAGCGACGTTTCCTATGCTGTCACACGTCTGATCAAGGGCTTGGCCAGTCCTCGCGACGGTGCGCGCCAGGGCTTCTCGATCGCGCTATCCGAGCTGCTTGCTCGGATTCCGTGCATCTCTGTCAAGCTTGTGCTTAGTCTTTTGTGGCGGCACACAGAGGCAACAAATAGCATGAAGGGCCAGGAGCAGCGGGACATGCGCTTTGGGCGCATCTTTGGGCTGATGGCGCTGGTTCAGTCGGGCATTGTTGCGCGCAAGGGTACAACCTCTGTTGAGATCAGGAAGATTGTTATGGAGCTGGCATCTACTGGAGCTAAAAAGTCGTATCTGCGCGAGATTGCCTATGTGACGCTGGCATCGATTGTTCCTGAGCTGAGCAAGTTTGACTTTAGAGACGAGGCGATAGCGATGTTTGTCACTGTGGCTCTGGACAAGGGCGTGATAGAGACACCCGATGAGCTATTCTTGGCAATGTGTCTGCGGAAGACCTATACCGATTACAACTGGCACAGCGCGCTCCCGCACTGGCATGGGAAGCACATGCTGAGCTTTAAGAATGCCAATAAGCTGGTGCCTATTCTGTCCGAGATTTCTACAGATGACCCGTCTCTGTTTTCGAGCTGGAGTCCTCAGCTGCACACTGTTTGGAACGAGATCTTTGATCTGTACTTTAATAAAGACCGTGCCGACGAGGTTATTGTCGGTGGACCCATGGAGTTTGATGCCTTGTGGGACAGAGTTGTTGAAAAGGGGCTGTTTGCGCCTGGCGCCTCGCAGTTTCGTCGGTACTGGGGATTTATGGTTTTTGAGCGACTTTTGCCGCACCTCAACGAGGACATGGTGCCCCTGATCATGTCACCCAACATCCTGCGCAATCTATCGGATAATGTGTCACGGACAAGCAAGTCGCCTTTGACCAAAGTGGGCATGCGCACGGCAGAGAAGCTTATCGAGATCTGCGAGGGCAACACCAAGATCGGCCTGGCAGTGCTGACGCACCTGCTTAACCAGAAGAGCTTGGAGCGGCCCGTTGGCACTAGCGCCAGCAGCCTGCGGTTTATAATGGCCAATCGCATCGTGGAGAAGCTCGATAGCAAGGCCATTGTCGGCTATATCAAGTACCTGCAGCAGATATTCCTCAAGCCGCGCATCAGCGACAAGAAAAACTCTGGCGTTGCCGACCCCAACACTGTAGCCAATGCGCCAAACAAATTTCTTGACAACCAGCGCAGCTGGGCTATCGAGCAGATGATCCGCGTAGCCAAGTTCGCACAGCTGCCGATTACCGACGAGCTGACGACCAACGTGCTGAATTTTACAATTGCCCATGCATCGTTCAAGCTGGTGACCACAGTAGGCATGACCACCAGCGGCATCCCAGAGCTCGACATGCAGCCCTCGCCTCCTCTGAGCGCTGCGACATCCGAGTACTGCTCGAATTTGCTGGTTGCCTTTATCAGCGACCTCACGCGTCTCAACACGCATGGAGGCGATGCCAGTGGCGACAAGGAGCAGCCAGAAGATAGCCAGGCAGATGCTAGTATTGCCCCCTCTGCAGCCGGTCGTCTTTCGGTCGGCTGCTCGCGCGCAGGCATTGCATGGTCGACAGCTACCATTGCCAAGTTGCTCAAGGACGCATCTAAGACAAAGGCCAAGGTTGCGCTGCGCGACTTTGACAGTATCAAGCCTGTTCTCGAGGACATGCTCCAGGTGATGCGTATGCTCGAGGCCAAGTGCGCCGAGTATGCAGAGACTTCTGTCGAGACAGCATTGCGTTTCCGCGCTTTGGAGCTGTTTTTGGGAAACATCTGCGTTTTGGTTGCCTACTCGTTTGATCCCAATGTTCGTGCCGAGTATATCGATATGCTTCCAGAGCTGAAGGAGTGCAGCGAGAAGCTGGTTGCGCTGCTGGACACAAACTCGGCTTCTGCAGCAGCAGCAAAGAGCAAGCAGTCGAAGAAGGGCAAGAAAACCAAGAAGGACAATGATGAGGAGGAAGAGCCGCAGCCCATGGATGTGCTCACAGATATTATCATCAGCTTGCTTGCCAAGGACTCGACTTCTGTGCGCAAGCTCTGCGTGCAGGTCTTTACGCCTTTCGCTGGCATGATCACAGCCAATGGCATGGACTCGATCACTGGCGTGCTGGAGGCCAAGGAAGGTGTCTCTGGCGAGGAAGGCGGCGATGTCGAGACGCAGATAGAGATGATAGACGACATAGCCGTTGACTCTGACGAGGAGATGGGCGGTGACAACGAGGACGATGGCAACGGTGCTGATGATAATGCTAATGGCGAGGCGGTCGACGAGGAGCTGCGCCGCAAGATCGAGGAGGCCCTGGGCAGCTCTGTCGATATCGATGAGCGTGAGGTCAGCGCTAGCGGCGACGAGGAAGAATTCGATGACGAGCAGATGAAGGTCTTTGACGACAAGCTGGCAGAGATTTTCCAGCAGAAGAAGCAGATGAAGCAGGATGTGCGCGATCTCAAGATCTCGTTTGTCAACTTCAAGCTGCGCGTGCTTGACCTGGTCGATGTGTTTCTGACGCGCCAGCCCGAAAGCCCGCTTGTCTTACAGCTTCTGCCAGTGCTTTTGGATCTGATCCGGTCGACTACCAAGGACTCGCGCAACAGGCCGATCCACGACCGCGCGTGCTCGATTGTCTCTGCGCGGCGGTCAAAGTTGCCCACTGGGTTCGACACCAAGGAGGGCCTCGATCTTCTCACAAGCATCCACGAGCGCGCTCGCCGTGCTTCGGACAAGCATACGCTAACAGTTGTGAGCGGCGTGGCCATGTTTATGGCACGCGCTGTTGTGGAAAACGACTCCTCGGCCGAGTCTGCAGTCTACGACCTGTATCGCGCATCGCTGTCTGACTTTATGACGCGCAAGGCCTCACAAATGATTTCCGAGTTCTTCACGGCGCCAGCCAGCCGCTCACAGCCCGCGCGCCTGCTGCCGTTCTGGCGACTCGCCGTCGACGCTGTGACCGAGTACGGCCATCCTCTCAAAGCCGTTAATGTGTTCCGCCAGGTGCAGGCGTATGTGCTGGCAGCAGGCATATCCTCGAATGTCTCGCGTCTGGACGCGCTCGATGACACCAAGCCGTTTGTCGACCCGACATCTAGACTCCTTGCGGGGCTGCAGTCAGCAGTGCTGGAGACTGTCAAGTTTGCTGCGTCGGACAAAAACAAGAGCAGCACGACAGGCAAGCTCTTGATCGACCAGCAGCGGCTGCGCGAGATCCTGCAGGCGTCGTCGCAGCTGATCGCAAAGTGCGCCAAGTCCAAGGCTTTTGGCAAGGTTGCCAAGGAGACGCTGCGGTCTACTGCCGAGTGGACAGAGGCATTCGATGCGCTGTCGCAGCTGCCCAGCTTTACGACCTCAAATGCCATGGTCAACGTGTGCAACAAGTTGAAGGGCCTCGAGGTGCTGGTAAGTCCGTCTTCTGGCGACGCTTCGTCCAGGAAAAATGCCAAATAACAAGTCAGACCCTGAAAACTAATTCCCTTATTTTAGAAAAGCTTTTCAGCAAGTTTGGCTTATTTATTGGGTGGGGGGGTTTTTTTCTTCTCAAATTTTTACTTTAAAATTGTCTACTTTTTATTATTATTTTTTCTTCCGCTTTTTTTCTCAATACAGTTGGTTTACTTTTTTATTTTTGTTTACAATAAAAAAATAGCAGCGTAATTCACATGGAGTTTACCGATTTGTACAAGCAAAGCAACAGCCAGCTAGTAAGCTTTTCGCCCGACGGCAAGCTCATAGCGGTGGCAGTGGAGCACCGGCTGATAGTGCGCGACGCCGAGACGCCGAAAAGAATCCACAGAGTTTACAGTTGCAGCTATGAATCGGCGCCGTACATCCAGGAGATATTGTGGTCTCCAGACAGCCAGTTTCTGCTCACCGCGTCGTATGCCGCTGATCGCGTAGACGTGTGGTCTTTGGAAGACGAGAGCTGGAGATGCTCGATCCACGACGAGGTGTCGCGGGTCGAAAAGGCATTGTGGACGCCTGATTCCCGGCATGTGCTGACTTTTAGCGAGCTGGATCTGAGGCTGTCGATATGGTCGTTGCATGGCAGGGACGAGCGGCGATACATCCAGTATCCCAAGTCCAGTGTGCCCGTGGCGTTCCACCCCGAGGGCGCATATATGGCGCTGGCGCAGAGACACGACTACCACGACTACATTGCGATATATGCGACCGATGGCTGGCAGCTGGTAAAAGAAATCGAGATAGCGACAGTTGACCTGACTGGGCTCAAGTGGAGCCCCGATGGCCTGCATATAGTTGCGTGGGACACGGCATCGAGTTTCTGCGTCATCGTGGTCAATGTCGCTGGGATAATCAAAAGGCAGTATCAGCCCGAGGACGAGGGCTTGGGCATCAGGACCTGTGCGTGGTCGCCCACGGGCCAGCTCTTGGCGCTGGGCGGGTATGACAGGAAGATCCGCGTCCTCAATCATCTGACCTGGCGTCCTATCGCCACATTGGTGCATCGGCCGCAGATCAGCGGCGAAGTCGACGTGTTCAGCGAGGCCGAGGTCGGACAGTCGCTGGCGCAGGCATCGCAGGCGGTGCTGGCGTCCAAGCAGCGCGTGCACACGCGGTTCGACCTCGAGTCGACGCCAACCAGCATCAAAACAGTGGTTCCGCAGGACATCCACCGGGCTGCTGAGGCAAAGATCGGGGTATCCGTTGTGGAGTTCAACGCCGAGGGCACGCTTCTGGCCAGCATCAACGAGTCGATGCCAAACGCGCTGTGGGTGTGGCGTGTGGCCGATATGCGGCTGATCACTGTTATCCAGACTATCAGGCCCATTCGGACGTGCAAGTGGAGCCCGGTGGAGTCTGTTTTGGCGTTTGTCACTGGAATGGCCACGGTTTATGTGTGGAAGCAGGACCAGGGTTGCCATTTGTTTGAGATCCCTACGGCCACTGTCAATGTCACTTCGCTGGTCTGGAATCCAAACGGCGATTCGCTGGCCATCATTGCAAAGAACGTCTTTACCTTGGCTTTCATCACTGAATGATCAATCCGATAGCTTTTTTTATTTGCGATTTTCATACAAAAAGACATGTGCAATAGTTTTAATTTTTTTTTTTTGCTATAGTGTGCATTTTATATATAAACATGCTTTGAACAAATAAAACACTACTTTCTCAAGCCGCACCACTGTTTTTGCTCTACTTCTCGAGCCAAAAGAATTGGCAAAAAAAAAAATGAATAACCACAAGAACAAACACGGGATGGTTTTCTTTTTTTTTTTTTTTTCCTTCTCTCCCCATCTTGCTTTCAAAATTTCCTTCTCTGCATTTATCGTTTCTCTTGTTTATTTCTTTTCCTCCTCTCCATATCAGCCTTATTACTCTGTTATATCCTTCAATATCTGCACCTGTACATCTATAATAAATAAAAATGGACGAACCGCTGTTTGGTGGCATTAGCCGGCGAGAGATGCTAATAGAGAGATTTGCCAACGTCTACATCATATCAATATCATCAATTACGCTGGCTGTTTCGGCATGGAAAAGCATCAGCACAGGGGCTTGGCAACATATACTGCTTGGACTCTGCATAGCAATGTTTGCCGCCATAGAAGTGCGTCTGGTCAACTGGTACCGGCTGGGCGATCTGGAGCCAAACTTTAAATACATCATTTTCGCCCTTGCCTTTGCCATCAGTCTGCTCTGCATTGTTGCGCACATATATTTATTTAGCGTTTTAATTCCTTAGACACAAGTGCCAAGTGCCAAATAAAAGAAACAAACAAATGAAAAAATGAAAAAAAAAGAAGACTAGTTATGGAACAGAAAGGAGAAACTCTCTTACATAGAGGCGTTCCTCTCAAAAAGACACCGTCCACACTTTGACGCCACCATCGGCTCCGGTACTGACAACCGTGTCGTTGGACATGAAAGACACAGACGAAGAGCCGCCAAGATGCGCGTTGCGGATTTGGATTGGCTTCGTTGGCCTCTCGGTGCTCCACACCATCACGTGGCCGTCAAGCGACGACGATGCTGCGTGCGTGCCATCCGGTGCCCACGAAATGCAGTAGATGCGGGCTGTGTGCGCGCTCCAGCGCTTGGCTGGCTGGCCCGTGGCCTTGGCATCGGAGACGACAATCTTTCCTCCTGCATCGCCCGATGCCAGCAGGCTGCCGTCGGGAGAGAATGCCAGATAAGTTATTTCGCGTGTATGGCCACCAAGCTCGGCTCCAGCTGGCTCCAAATTGCCGTCCTTGAGCGCGTAGGTGCGCACCGTATTGTCCTTGAAGCCAATGGCAACCAGCGAGGAGCTCTTGTCAATCGCAACAGCGCTTGGCGCCGCCTTGGCATCTGCAAGTGTCACCTTGGCAACTGTTCCCCGAGAAACAACGACAAGGTCGTCGTTGGCCAGTGCCGCAATTGTCGTTGTACCCGAGCCGTCGATGTCCAGCGACAGCGTCGCTGCGCCTAACCCAATGGCCGATGCGGAGCTAATCGAGTCCTTTTCTGCAAAGCGCAGGGTATCGTCCATATAGCCAAGCGCTACAAATCCAGAATTAGATGAAGCAGCTGTGTCCAGACGAGCATCGCCAGTCGAGCCAGCGACCACCGAGGCTACGCCCGGTTGAGATGCAAAGTCCCACATGCACAGCTTGCCGTCGTAGCTGCCAGTGAAGAGCGTTTTTGCCGGAGTCATAACCGCTGCCGTGATCGGCTTCTGGTGGCCAACTACCACACGCACTGGCTTCTCTGAATCCATGCTCAGCACGTTCAGATCGCCAGACAGAGACAAAGAAATAATACGGCTGCCAGCCCACAGATTGCCAATCTGCTGGTGCTCTGGCGCAGAGGATCCTGACCCAATCAGCACAGTGTGGACAAGCTTGTCTGCCACGACGTCCCAGAACTTGCATGTGCGGTCTCCAGAGGATGTTACCAGATACTTGCTATCGGGACTCCAAGATACTGCAAATATAGAGCCCTTATGACCAGCCTCAGCGCTCTCGATAGCCGCGACCTGACGAACAAGATCGCCAGTCCTTCCGTCGTACAAGAAGATCTTCTTGTCAGCGCCAACAGTAGCAAAGAACTCGTCCGATGGCGAGTATTTGACATCGTGTACAAAGCCCGTGTGCTCCTTCAGCGTCTTTGAGAAGCGGTATGGCGCGCCAGTGTAGAACACGCAGCTGCCATCGTCAGAGGTCGTTGCGGCACGGAACGGCCGCTGCTGCCGCATCGAGCACGCGTTGATAGGCTTGGAATGCCCGTCGATCACGCCTACGCTGTTGCCCGAGTCGTACATAAAGACATGTCCAAACCGGTCCTTTCCCTCGCCCACAGCCATCACTCGCTGGCTCTCGTGGTCCCACGCAATGTCATTGATGCGCCCGCTGATGGGACGGAACTCGCTCTTGAGACGGTGCTCCTCATTCATTGCGTCCCAGATGCGCACGTTGCCCATGACATCGCCTGATGCCACAAAGAAGCCCGATGGCGAAAACCGGGCCATTGTTGTTTGCTGTGTGTGGCCTGTGTATTCCCACGATTCTTCGAGGTTGTCCAGGCTGCGGATAACCACAGTCTTTCCGTTGGCATACACAAAGCGCTCGCCCTTTGGATCGGTGCTCAGACGCACGGCGTGGCCACGGGAGGTGGCTGGTGCTGGTGCAAAGTAGTCTTCTACAAAAAAAAAAAGATTTGTTGGCACATTGAATTTAATAAAGAAAATGTAAATTTGATGCTCCAGATGAAATATGCGCCTATTGGGAACTTACTCTTGGTAAAGGACATGTGAATTCGTATGTTTCAGCTTGGTTAAAAAATAAATGAGAATAATGATGGGAATAAAAAAACAAGTAGTTGAGAAGTGAAATTTGGGTAAAAAGTTGATTTTGGTGTTGATTTTGTTGTTGTGATGTCAGAACCTGGCTTTTATAAACTGACTTGTCAAAATCCATTGATTATTTTTCTAATTAATCATATTTTGTTCGATTTTGACAAGCTAAAACTGAATGTGCCTAAAAGCACAGGCCAGCCAATCCCTGTTAGAAACAATAATTATGCAGCAGAGAAAGCACAACATTGGTCCCTGCCCCCAAAAAAAACATTATTCATTATTCAGCCACTTACCCACACGGCTTATCAAAATTAAAAAAGCTCCGAGCCAAACATGTCCAACAAGCCAAAAAAGCGCTTAGATTAAGGATTTATATCTTTATACAATTCCGTCTTCAAGCTGTTTTTCCTAGCACACTCCTAGCATTTTTTGTTCTTTTTCCCTTTTCTTTTCTTTTCTTTTTTCTTTTTTCTTTTTTGACTAAATTTCAACTTGTTTTGTTTCGTTTTTTTTTTCATTGCTAGCAATAACCATTATTTGTATTATCCACTCTGAGCTCATATTATTTGTCATGTATCGAAAGTTGCTTCTCACCAATACAAGACGCATTGTTGCATATAACAGCCCTAGAAGCAGAGTACAGCTGAGTTCTGGAAGAAGTCGTCTAGCCGCTGTTCTGTATTGTTCAGCAGCTAGCAAAGATAGTCAGCAAGCCCCATGCAGAAGATATGTCCATACCTCAGTAATAGCAACAGGAGCAGCAACAGCAACAGCAGCAGCAACAACATCTTCTATACAAGCCGCAGCTAGAGATGAATATCAGAAGTATATCACAGCATCGCAAAGCAAAAACAAGCAACAAAGTCTTTTGCTTGCGCTGAGTACTAGCAGCAGTCAAGAAGGACCAGTAGCTGAATATGAGCGACTTGTAAAGGCTGGTCAGTTTATAGACGACAGCTTCCAGCGCACAATTGTTTCTAGGCTCGATCGGTTGTATCAGGAGTTGCTTGAATACACGCCGCCAGAACTCAGTAGTACCAAAACAAATTCCAGTAGTAGTCTGTGGAAGGTAAGAATAAAAAATATGATGTCATGGCCAAGAAATTCGCCTGACTTGCAAAAGAAAGAGAAAAACGACGAGCTACTTTGTTTGAAAATGATAGCTGGGCTTCCATATCACAGATGTCGCTCAGCTGAGATGTGCACCTGCGCTCTTCTTCCACATTCCCTAGTTTTTTTTTCATATTGTCCAACGCAGTGCCCCTCCCCCATGATCATGTATATTTTACATTCAGAAAGAAAAGTGGAAGAACAATATAGCAATTGCTACTGTTAACCGCGAAGGGGTTCTGAATTTTGCTTGGAGATAAAAAATAAATTAGTCACTAAAGCATATATACACATATAAAATTACTCTTTTTTTTTATCATATAGAGGCTTTTTGGCGGCCAAAAGTCAGAATCAGCAGTGTCCAAAGACACGCCACGTGGGCTGTACATCTATGGCGACGTTGGCACAGGAAAGACTACGACAATGGATCTGTTTTACGACACTGTTCCGACCAAGAAAAAGCGCCGTATCCATTTCCATGCATTTATGCTCGACGTACATGCCAGAATCAACTCTTTCCGACGCACGCACTCTTTGGCAGATGACCCGGTGCCGACCATTGCTCGAGAACTGGCCAAAGACGCTCATGTTCTTTGCTTTGACGAGTTCCAAGTCACTGACATCGCCGATGCCATGGTTCTCAGGCGCCTTGTGACCGAGCTATTCCAGAATGGCGTAGTTATTGTGACTACGTCCAATCGTCATCCAGATGAGCTGTACAAGAACGGGATTCAGCGCGAGAGCTTTTTGCCCTGCATTGACTTGTTAAAAAACCGCTGCGAGGTTGTGTCTTTGGACTCGGGAACCGACTACCGAAAGGTTGCGCGGGAAACCGAGTCTGTGTATTTCTCGCCCATCACCGCAGATACAAACAAGGTCTTACATGCGCTGTTTGCCCTGGCCTCCAATGGCGCTACGATCGAGACAAATGTGCCTTTGCGTTTCCTCGGTCGCACGCTCAATGTGCCTATCGCTGCTGGCGGCGTGGCGCGGTTCAACTTTAACCAGCTGTGCAAAGATGCGCACAGCGCAGCCGACTACATAGAGCTAGCAAAGAACTTTCATACGATTCTGCTGACCGATGTTCCTGTTATGCACATGTCGGATCGAAACGAGGCAAGACGATTTATTACGCTGATCGATGCTCTATATGAAAGCCATGCTGTGCTGTTTATGAGCTCAGAGGCCGATATCTACAGCCTGTTTACGGGAAAATCTGAAGTCGACAATTTCAAAGAGCACCGTCAGTCGAAACAAGTAGAGAGTAGCTCTCCAGTTGCACCAAATACTCAAAGCGTGATGGCATATGCCGGCGAGGAAGAGGCGTTTGCGTTCCAGCGTGCAGTCAGCCGTCTGGTGGAGATGTCTTCTCGGCGCTGGATCATGGCTGGCCGCAACAAGGCTCTTGCTGAAAACGCTATGCAACAGGAGATACGCAACGCACAGCCAGATAGTTATGAGCAGCAACAACAATATCGGTCTCATTGCAATCGCTCTGGGTCCAATGGAGGCGAAATGCGTCACTCGGTAGCATAAGCAAAAAACGCTACATAATTTTAGTGTTTGCATTTTTATAATATATATTTAATCGACCAATCAAAACTGGCCATTGTCAGAATAATTTATTTCTCACAGATACAAAAAGTAAAAGTTCAAGATGAAATGATCAGAGTGCTGTATCCAATCCAACAATCAGATAGGTTTCTCTCTTTTCAACTTAGCTCTTACTACAAATTTATATTTTTTGTTGTTATATAAAACAAAATGGTATGCATCCATTCCAATTTATAAGCATAACCGATATTAGCAGGAATAGTGTTTGCAGATGGTTTTTTTCCGTATCGTTCAGGATGGATTCGACAGCGAAATATCGGTTGAGAATAGGTCTTTGATGGATTCGTATTTAACATAATAAAGGGGGGTTTTCGGTGCACATGGCAATTGAAAAATTAGCAGTTTGGGATGGTTGAATGTCGAATTTGCAAAATTTTGCGTGGTTTTTGTGATTCAATCCTAATTCCGAAAAAGGCTTGTTTTCTTAAACGCCCTGCAGTATTGGTTTCGGCCAACTAGTGCCGATATGGCTCTATATTGACTTGTGAGAGGAAGAAGATGTTGCGGGGAACAAATACGCTGTTGGTATATGATTGAATGTCATTTAGACACTATTTTTTCAGAGCAAAATCGGCTGCACTTTAATAATATTATTATTTAAGTGTATTCCGTTTACGCTATGCCTCACTTCTTTTTTGCCCTTTCAAGCAACTATTATTCTCAATTGGCCAAAACATTTGCATTCGCATCTCTTTATCTGTTAATTACGAGTCAGAGTATAGCACTGTTACTGGGTTTTCAAACTGAGAAATGCCATAGTACCATTATCGTCCTTTTCTTATCTGCGACTATTCCATTCTCGCTTTATCTGCAAACAGCCGCTACAGATAGTCCTGCTCTTTAAACAATATCCGCTTTGTTTATATTCACATTTATTAAAGCAATGGTCTTGTACTAATTTAGCGTTTTTTTTACATTGTTTACATTGATATTTATCTAGGCTGCAGCTAAGGTTTCCGCTGGTTCCAAGAACAAGAAGAAGTGGTCCAAGGGCAAAGTCCAGGACAAGGCCAACAACGCTGTCTACTTCAACGCCGAGACTCTCGCCAAGCTCGAGAAGGAGGTTCCCGCCTACAGACTGATCACTCCTTCGGTTTTGGTCGACCGTCTGCGCATCAACGGCTCCCTTGCCCGTCGTGCTCTGCGTGAGCTTGAGGCCCGTGGCTCGATCCGCCTAGTCTCTGCCCACAACTCGCAGCTCCTCTACACTCGTGCCACTGCCCCTGTTGCCACTGAGGCTTAAGTGTGCTTTTTTTCTGTTGTTTCAATAAAAAAAACGGTGCTTTTTTTCAGCAAGTTTCTATTTCTCTATTATTAAAAATTAGTATTTAGTTTGGACTAAACGTATTTTTTTAGTTTCAAAATTTTCTTGCTGTTTTTTACGAATAACTTGACATCTTTTATTGATTTAAAAAGTAAATATCGTAAAAAAAATAAGCTATTAAATTGACAAGTTTATGGCGGGTTACATACTCGAATCATCGTTTAATACCTACATTATTTTTTTTGAAATACAGATCAAGCAGAGGTTACCTTAAATATTAGCATAAAAATGTTGTTTTTCAATCAAAATAAAATAGAGTAAGAAACAAATCGGACATGTTTGCATAAATTGAATGGCTCAGCAAAGTTTGGTAAGAAAAGGTGTTATCATCAAGCTTGCATCAGTAGCAGAACTGACATAGGTTTGTTCATCATTGCCAAGTAACGAAATGTCTCGAATAAATTAAATTCAGGATTTCGATCCATGAAAAAAATTTCTATATACTTACAATTACTTTATTTTGTCCAGCGAATTGAATAGCCGGTAATGGATTCACGCTTGATATGCATATCAATAAACTAAAATCAACAACAAAAAGAATAATTGAAAATATATTAGTTCAATGTTTGTTATAAATTTCAAAAAGAAATCCACTAATAATTGACTCATAAAGTATTGCTCAGATGGTGATGCATGAAAGGTACAATCATGTAAAGTAATTATATACTCATAAAAAATGGGTGAAATATATCATCAGCGCAAAAACAAGAAAAAAAATTTTTTTTTTGCTCATATTATAAAAGCATTAAAACAACTCGTACCTGATGTTATATAAATATATGCAGATTACAACGCACAGAGGCGTAAATATATGAAGTATCGAGATCTAAGCGGATAAAAAAAAGTTGAGTAAAAAAATGCTGGTTGGATGTTAGAAATAGCGCTCAATGAATAAATGGACGGTACAGTATTTATTTCTGTATGTGGATCAGAAACGAGGAACTTCATTTGTAGCACGTATAAAAAAAGGCTCAACAGAATAGACAGCGAGGGACATGATGATTACGAAAATATCCCGCGTCAAATTCAGGTATCAACGCACTATTTCATCAACTCCAACACAGAAAAAAAAGGAAAGGATAAAAACAAAATAAAAAATAGCGTTTATTTTTAATAATGGATGCATACCTTCTATATTATAAATACATATTTACTGTGCAAAAAAATGAAAAATAAGGAAAATAGTTGGAAAAAAAAAAGATAAAGAACAGAACTGGGTTTGCGGTTGGAGAGAAGAGTTTGTTGTCATTTATACCTGTCGTTTTATTAGAAGACAAACAAAAAATGAATCAGTAAAGAAAATTTTTCACTTGTGAGAGAAAAAAGAACCCATAGATCAGCAAATTAACTGATTAGGAATATCTGGAAATGAGAACTATTGTTTTTTTTGTTTTTTTGGGTGGTAGCCTCAAGCGCATATATTCGAATATCATAACCGACGACTTTAGCTAGCACTTGCCATTTCGGAGACAGTATCAGCGCAGAGATTTCTTTTATGGACAAAGTGGAATCAGACAAGCAGGATGACGAGCGCAGAAAAGAGCTAGAGGCAGCGATTGACGCGTTGAAGCAAGAGCTTGCACGGCATATACGTGGACGCGACGACTTGTTGGAAAGAAGCGGGCTGAGCGTTGAGCAGGCGCGACAGGAGACAGACAAGCACATCGATCGGCTGCATCGGTACAACGATATCAAGGATGTAGGACAAGTTTTGTTTGGAAAGCTGGCAGAGCTTCATGGGAAAACAGTCAAGGAAATGTACGAAAAGTATGGCGTGGACACTAGCGACTAATTAAAAGAATAAAAAAAATAAAACTTTCCTTTTTTACTTTCTTTTTACCTGTTTTTTTTCTCAAGTTGTTTAAATATTCAATTTATAGTTGTTTCTTTTATTTTTGCCGGATTAAAATGGTGTGGACGCCTACAGGCACAAACAACGTGCCTCTTGGACGCCGAAATCGTCTAGCACAGGAGGGCGAAGACTTATCGGCGTCTCCAGCACATGCAGCGCCAGGCACGAGTCACAGCGGCATGTCCAGCGAGGCGTTGAGCGCCATCGAGCGGGCGCGGGCAATTGCGAACTCTGTGCTGGGGCAGAATCCCAAGTCAGCAACAGTAGCAGCAGCAGAGCCCCTGGGCGCTGGCAGCAATGTTATTGCCAGCGAAAATGGCGACAATGATGGCGATGCAGACGCGAGCAGCGAGCGCAAGAGACGGCGCAAAAACAGGTGGGGCACCCGTGAGTCGAACCCGGCAGTGGCAGTGGCAGCGGCGCTGACAGCAGGGATGACGAAGGAGCAGATAGAGAACTACGCGGCAGTGGTGCGGATCGACGAGATCACGCGCAGGCTGAAAACTGGCGACGTGGTTCCGCCCGATGGACAGCGGTCGCCGTCGCCGCCGCCAACCTACAACAATGAGGGCAAGCGCACAAACACGCGCGAGCACCGGTACCGGCGACGACTGGAGGAGGAGCGCATGCGGCTTGTCGAGGAGCAGCTCAAGCGCGATGCCAGCTATAAGCCGCCGGCAGACTATAAAAGGCGGTCGCGGTTTTCGGAAAAAGTGTTTATCCCCGTGGACGAGAACCCTGGACTGAACTTTATCGGGCTTTTGATTGGGCCGCGTGGCAACACGCTGAAGAAGATCGAGAGCGAGTCGGGCAGCAAGATCTCGATCCGCGGCAAGGGCTCGATCAAGGAGGGCAAAAGACGCGACGATGCCAACATCCCGGGCGCAGACGAGGAGCTGCACTGTCATGTCGTGGCTGACTCCGAGGACAAGGTGCGGCGGGGCGTGCGGCTGGTCAACGAGATCATCCGCAAGGCGTGCGTCACGCCCGAGGGCCACAACGACCTCAAGCGCAACCAGCTGCGTGAGCTGGCTGCACTCAACGGCACGCTGCGCGACGACGAGGGCCAGGCGTGCCTGAACTGCGGCATGCTGGGCCACCGCAGATGGGAATGTCCCGAGAAGGCCAACGTTACTGTCAGCCTGGTGTGTCGCGTGTGCGGCGGCAAGGGCCATGTTGCGCGCGACTGTACGCATAGGCACGACCCAGAAGCGCTGCAGAAGGCCAAGGAGCGCGACCAGCAGCTCAACTCGGAGTACCTCAGCCTGATGGCAGAGCTCGGCGAGTCTGCGTCTGGCATCGAGCCCAGCGCCGCGCAGCAAGCAAATGCGGGCGCAAATGCAGACACAGGCATGAGCACACGCACGCGTGAGGCGAGTCCCAGCGGTGCGCGTCAGTTGCCAGGCCCGGCGCCATGGCTCCGTGCAAACCAATCGCCAGCGGCCGATGCATCTGCAGACAGCGCTGGCGACCGTCATCAGCCACAGTCGCAGCTGTCACGGTCGCCATCGCTGTCGGGGTCGCCGCTTCCTTCGCGTCCACTGGCTGCGCCGACCACGCCGCCCTGGCTGCGGCGCCGTCCGCCCAGCTACCACGGTCACAACCAAGGCCAGGGCCAGCCCCGGCCCCAGCCCCACCGCGGTCCGCCTCGATATCATAGTCGTGGCCCGCATCCACCGCCTCTCTACGCCAGCCAGCATCAACAATTCCCTCCTGCTCCGCCGCCGTGGGTAGATCGCCAGCACCACAGCTACAATTACAACTACGGCTATCCAGCTCAGCATCCACCCAATCCTAGCGAGCAAGACACGGGCGACAGCGGTGCCTATGCCTATGCACAATCCTATGCCATGCCACCACCACCGCCACCACCACTACCGGCAACTGCAGCAGCGCCGCTCCCAGAGCCCCCGCAGTCTCCGCCACCACCGCCACCAGCATCGCCGCCTCCGCCTCCGCCTCCACCAGAATGACTGGCAAGCACAGCCCGCAGGCTTTTTTCTTTTTCTTTTTCTTTTTAGCAACGATCAGATCGCATCTCTATGAGCTGATTGCCTTTTCCCCTCGTCCTGAACCGCAAAAAAAAAAAAAACTATCATTTAGTGGGTAATTTTATTTTCATCTCTTCTTGTCATTCGTTCTTTTTTCCCTTTTTTTTTGTTGTCGAAATTCCCTTACCCTCTTTATTTTTGGTATCGCCAATGGTCACTGCAAAAATCGCGCCGTCGCTGCTGTCAAGCGACTTTGCTCGTCTGGCCGACGAATGCGAGCGCATGCTTACTCTCGGAGCCGACTACCTGCACATGGACATAATGGACGGCCACTTTGTTCCCAACCTGACACTAGGCGCGCCCATCATCAAGAGCCTGCGCCCACATACAAAGGGCTTCCTCGACTGTCACCTGATGGTCAGCAATCCAGAGCAGTGGGTCGATGACTTTGCCGATGCCGGTGCGGATCTCTTCTGCTTTCACTATGAGGCTACCAACAACGCCGCCGTGCTTATCGATAAGATTCACGCAAAGGGTATGAAGGCCGGCATGGCTATTAAGCCAAATACACCCATCGACGTTGCTTTTGAGTTTTGTCCGAAGCTTGATCAGGTCCTGGTCATGACTGTGGAGCCTGGTTTTGGCGGCCAGGCGTTTATGCCCGACTGTATGCAGAAGGTCAGGGAGCTGCGCAAGAGATTTCCTGATCTGGATATCGAGGTCGACGGCGGTTTAGATCCAGAAAACATTGAGGTTGCTGCTGAGGCTGGCGCAAACGTTATTGTCGCTGGATCATCTATTTTCAAGGCAAAGTCTCCCGGCGACGTCATCTTGTTATTCCGCAAAGTAGTCAGTGAAGCTCAGCCCTCTCCTTAAAAACATATACAATCGTGCTTTTTATTTAAATTAAAGTAGTTTTGCTATAGCGATATTGATTCAATTTTACTGTTCTTACTTTAGCATAATGTTTTTAACACAAAATTTGGACAAAAAAGTTATCTTGAATTTCTCAATGCCACTGTGAAAAATCCACGCTTTTAATTGTAGACAAAAATAACATGGTTTTTCCCCTCATTTTCTTGTCTCATTTTCTATAAAACTGTAATTAATTCCTTCTTTAGATCAATTAAATTGTTTGAGTATTCTTTTATATAATAAGATATGGCTGCTTTTTAAATGGATAGTTGTATTTTCTTTTTAAATTTTTATGTTTGTTTTTAAACAAAGGGTATACAGAGACATGGTTTGTAAATTTCATGGAATTTTTTTTTTGCAACAATTAGCAATTGCTTGTTTTTTTTTTACTCACAATTTCTTGACCTTTATTCCTAAAAAAAAATTTTTTTACTTTCATATCCAGCAAATTATTTATTTCTTACAGTTTTTCTTCTATTATATTTAGCAAAACACTTTACTAAAGCCTGCTATTATTATTAAATCCTTTTGATTTTTAAAAAGTAGCAAACATGTTTAATTTGCTTCAGAATTTATCCACTGACACCCATCTGGGCTTTTTGGCTCTAGATATCATTGCTATATTGCTTGTCCTGTTTTTGAATAGAAAAAAAGAAAAAGCTCAGATAATTTTGATGCTAGACATGCAGTTACTCAGCGCATTTGCTCACTGCTTGTTGTAGTTTATTCATTTAGTTTCCAGTCCCTTTTTGTCTGCTCACTGGTACAGCTCACTGTTATGCTTGTTCCTTTGATTTCTACTCATTCAGTGCCTGGTTATATGCTATATCAGGCATTTAACATTGCTGGAGTCTACAGAGCATTAAAAGATGTTGACAATGACAATATCTGACTTAAGCTCTTTTGGGCTCAGTTGCACATTTGCCTAGTAATGGTAAATTTAGATACATATAGTCAGAGTACAATAGTTGGCTTAATTAAAAATATTTCTTATTTTGAGATTTGCTGTCTTGTCAAATTAAGCAAAATCTGCAAATTAAAACTTTCAGATATTCCATTGCTCCCAAAAAGATTTCAGCTCAGAAATGCATATGGCAAATTTCACTATGACACCAATGAGTCCTTGTTTTTTATTCATGCTGTCATGTGCATGACATGGCGTCCCCTAATCCCTATTTACATTGCCCAAGCATTATTCCATGTCATTGAGATAGCTGAGAGAAAATTAAGCAAACAAATTATTCATATTCTTGACAATCCTTCTACAAGCACATGGTATAAGGGTTATTCTGTTGCCTTCTTTGCAGCTTTGCTTAAGTTAATAACAAAAAACCAATCATTGTTTCTAAGCAATTTTATAGAAAGAGAAACAGAACACATTAAAAATG
The DNA here is from genome assembly GCA_027478445.1 of Coemansia asiatica. Taxonomy (NCBI): domain Eukaryota; kingdom Fungi; phylum Kickxellomycota; class Kickxellomycetes; order Kickxellales; family Kickxellaceae; genus Coemansia; species Coemansia asiatica. The sequence goes on along the minus strand of JANBOH010000030.1, from coordinate 29,759 downwards.
CTATTAAACTTGAACTTTTTAGAATTCCACTTGTCTGAAATAAAATGCAAAAATGCCATTCTCTAGGGAGTGATAATATATTTGATTATTATCCATTCAATATATTGGACATTGAAAGTGTTTCTTCAGCATTATGTGCAATTTTTTTTTGATGCTTGGATCCTGTATTCACAGATAGGATGGATTTGGTTAATTCCTATTTTGGTTATTTGTGGTATATCAGGTATTAAATGAGCTATTCAAAGAATGCTTGGTTATTATTATGATTGGAGAAGCTATGATGACTACTATGGAAACTATGCAGTCTCAGAAATATATAATGGCATTAGATCTATTAAAATGTATGGATGGGAAAGTATCTATTTGAACTCAAAAAAATTACATACTAGAAAACAAAAACTACTACCATGGTATGCACCTGTTGTTCATTTTCTATGGATATTTTTGGATATGTTTTCTAATGCTGTAGAAGACTTGGCTGTTTATGCCACACTATTTGTGCATATAAATTATTCTGCAAAAGCCATGCCTATTATGACCAATGCACAGGTGTTTGATCTTAAAGATAATATTATCAGATTTAATCATGCCATTTATCAATTTTTTGAAGATTTAAGATATTTCAAAACATTCTTTCAAAATAATACCAAGCTTGAGCATGCTTTGCAAGGTGGTTTTATTAACACACTGCCTTACACTTCAAACTCAGATCTGGCAGCCTCATCAGAATTCATTTTATCAATGAACAGCTGCAGTTTTAACTGGAAAAAGCCAGAGGCTTTGCTTGAGAATGTCAACTTTAGTACTGAGCAAGGTGAGCTAGTAGGTGTAGTTGGCTTGACAGGCTCTGGTAAGTCCTCACTGCTTGAGGCAATGTGTGGCGAGATGGAGATGACTAAAGGAACTGGGCATATTGGTGGCAGTGTTGGATACCAAATGCAGACACCATGGATTATGAATGACACTCTTAGAGCCAATATTATATTTGGACATGAGTTTGACAAAGAGTTTTTCTGGAAGGTCATTGATGCCTGTGCACTGACAGAAGATCTGCATCCATGGCCAGATGCTGATCTGACTGTTATTGGTGAACAAGGAATTAATATCTCTGGTGGTCAGGGTGCACATGTAGCTCTTGCTAGAGCAGTGTATTCACAATCTGATATTTGTATCCTGGATGACCCATTGTCTGCAGTTGATGCCCATGTAAAAAGACACATTTTAGATAATGTGCTTCTTGACAAGGTACTTTTGGGCAACAAGCTGAGAATTATTGCTACACATGTTGAGACAATTTTGCCATGTTGCAATCAGATAATTACTGTAGAGAATGGCAGCATTTCAGTGATTAAACAAGAGGCTAAAAAAACATGAGATAAAAAAACAGTCAGCAAAGCATCCAGCTGTATCAGCTTCAGCTAGTCCTAGTAGCATTGCAGAGACTAACAGTCAAGCCCCTTCATCTCCATCTACAGTTGTCCAGAATATTGAAAAATCAGATGATGAAAAGAAGAGCAAAGTGGATATGCAAACTTGGATGCAAACAAGAACTGTAAACAACTCTGAAAATAGCAGTATTGAAACTGACAATGATGATAAAAATGATGACAGCCAGTTGATGTCTAAGAGAAAATAGACCAATTGGCAAAAATTTGTTTTTGTATTCAAGCTTTGTGGCTTTAAAGCCATTTCAGCTATAGTTGTAGCTGCCATTTTTAATCCTTTGGCCTGATTTATAACTGATATGTACAGCATTGAGGCACTTAAAGCAAATGCTCATTCTGCTGGTACCAATCATAAAGCAATATTGCTTTATATGCATATGAGCTTATAGAAAAGCTTTTTCCAAAAAGTGCTATGGTACTTTAAAAACTACTTAAAAAGGATTTGTGGCAAGGGGCACTTGGATATGCATTTGAGAGCTATCTTTATTTGCCATTTGGTACATGTACCAGTATCCTTTTTTGACAGCTATTCAGAGCAGCAGATATTAAGTATTTATGATGATGGACCTGAGAAGATTGGTACTGAAATTCCAATTTTTGTCATTAATAAAATATCCAGACTGGCTGGAGCTGCTTTTTCATTATATAGTAAACAACATTTCCACAGCTTCTTGTTCTGGTGCTTCTAATTGTCTGGGTCAAATCACTTGGCAGATTCAACTTTGATATTGCTGAGAGACATATCACTGATATCCAAAATACAATATACATGCACACCAGTAAACTAAAGAATATCATCAGCAGTGGCACCAAATTAATTTGCATTTTGGAGTTGAACAGCATTTTACTAATCTTTATATAGATGGCAAGGATAAATTTTAAAGAGCCATCTATGCACTTTTTAATTTATTTGCCTATCAGAATTTTATATCAGATTTAATTATATATGCAGGTGATCTCTTGATTACTTGGTTGGTTATTCTTCGGTCACATCTTTTCAATGGTAGCATTTCTTCAGCAGAGTATATGATTACATGTGCTATAATCTGGAGCCTAGTATGGGATATTAATAGCATTTCTGGGATTGACAAGCATCTGACTGAATCTGCAGCAAAAATTGACAAATATTGCCAGTTTATTGAGATTGAGCCTGAAGCACCATACATTGTTGAAGATTGTCATCCAGCATCAGAGTGGCCTGAACATGGAAAGATTGAGTTCTGCAACTTTAGCATGCGCTACCATGAAGATTTGGGTCTTGCACTTGATAACAATAATTTAACAATTTATCCCAGTGAAAAGATTGGTATTGTAGGTTGCAATGGTGCTGGAAAATCATCTTTGGTCAAAGCTCTTTTCAGATTTGTCCATGGAACTACAAGTGGCAAGATTCTAATTGATGGCAAGGATATCTCAAAATTTGGTGTAAGTGACATGAGGTCATGCCTAGGTGCTATTCCACAGGAGTCATTTATTTCTAATGACATATTTGCAAAAAACCTTGATCCATTAGGTCATTATTCTATTGAAGATATGTGGTCAGCGCTGATCAAGTGCAATATAGTTGGTTTTATCAATCAAAGCCAAAAGAGCAAATCAAATAAGAAAAAGAAATACGAGACCGATGAATATGACAGCAAGAAGGAGGAATTTTATGCTCAACAAAAGGAAGAGAACAAGAAGCGCGATAAAAGATGGAAACAGTCTGGCTGGATGATGAAGATTTTATTGTTTATTTTTGAGGAAAAGACTAAAAAGTATGTCAAGATAAAGTTTGTTAAGCGTCCTAATAGTCTTCATAAAAACGCATTATACCAGCTAGTGAAATTCAGTAAAGGACAAGTGCAACTGTTTAGCTTTTGCCAGATGCTTATGTGCAAGCACAAGGGCTTGATTCTTGATGAGGCTACTGCAGATATCGATCTGAATACCAATAAGCATATCCAGAGTTTAATTCAGAATGAGTTTAAGGACTGTACTGTTTTAACTATTGCTCATCATCTTGATACAATCAAGAACAGTGATCGTATTATAGTCATGGACCAAGGCAAAATAGTCGAGGTTGGACTGCCAAAGGAGCTGATGGAAAAAGGTGGTTTCTTTGCAAAGCTTATTGAAAGCAGTGAATATTAGATTTAATTTTTTTATATACTGTTAAATGGTTTGTCACAACAATAATACCAAAGTTTAAGCAATGATTTTGCCTATTTTTCATATTTAATGGTAACCTAATTATTTTCTTCTACTAAAAGAGTTTTATTATATCGTTTCCTATAGCCTTTATCTTTGCAGACACTGTTCAAACTCCTTGCCGAGCTTTTCAAATGCCACCTTGATATCCTTAAACGAGATCTGAGGCATCTTTTGCTGCCGACGACGGATAGTATTTACAGTTGTCCAGGCACAATCGGTCCTTGGAACAAGGCGATAGTGGCGCGAGCCCTTAATTTTGAACTCAGAATGCTTGCGTGCATGCTTCTTGTTCTGTTTCTCGCTTAGGCGAGCCGCAGCCTCGAACTCTTTTCTCTCCTTGGTTTCTTTCGGATAAAAATCATAGATGTTCTCTTTGATATTGCCAGTCATCAGAGAGTGCATGATATATGTCCCAATGGCGACGATGCCAAGTGTAGCGAGTCTGAACATGTCCAATGCTTATTTACACAAATAATCGAAAAATATGCAATTGCTGTATATGCAAAAATGTATATAAAGTATTTGAAAAAAAGTAAAATAAAAATAAAATATTTATTCGTAGGAATAGAATTAATGGAAAGAAAGATTTTAGGTTAGCCGGTATGTCTCGGGCTCTTTTTAAACACAGCTTTTATTGGACTCAAAAATTTTTTTTTTTCAAACAAAAAGCTTCAAAGAAAGCCAAGTATTTTTCCTTCATAAAATGGATGGAAAAAAGCAAAATTTTAAAATTTAAAAGAGAAATATCGACTTTAGCACAAAACAATGTTTTTTTGTCTTACAGTCTTCATGAGTTTTGTAAGAAGCAAAAGAGAAAAAGTGTCCACCAAAATTTTTAACACACGCTTAAAAAAAGATGAGCTCCTTTTTATTTGCTTTGCTGATTTTTGCTCTTGGCACCGTTTTCCTTTTTCTTAGACGTCTTTGTATCGACAGACTTTTTGCCCGAATCTATTTCCTCTTTAATCTCAGCTTCGTTTTCCTCTGCAATGAAAAGACGGATCTCTTCGCGCAAGACCTTGCGCAATTGGCGTGTGTTGAATCTGTAGCGCGCAATATCGCTTGGAGCATAGGCAGACATGTCAAAAGCCGTTGCAATGTTGAGACAGTCCAGGATATCCTGTGATTGCTCGCTAGCAACACTATCGCTGTCCTCGACATCTGACTGGGAATCACTTAGCTCTCGCAGAAGTGCCTCTTCGGCCTCATGTGCATCGTCCAATGGAGCAGGCGCATCATCGACATCTACATCTTCGGAGACGTCTTCTTCTTCTTCTTCTCCCTCGACAGAAGACAAATTAGCGCTGCTCTTGCCATGAGAGTACTGATACAGGTTGCCATAACGCGGCACACTGTGCTCCTTGGCTTTTGTTGCGCTCCACCGTGGCAGGCTTATGCATCTCTGGCTAAAATGCGTCATAAGCAGGTTTTCTGCTCCCATGCCCAGGGCCATAGCCACTGCTTCGCTTACCGTCGTATGGCGTTTAGCCATGGCGTCCTTGATCAGATCGTCTGAATGCGTGGCCTCGTGCAGCAGAACTGTTGGCAGCCTATCGCCATGTCTTCCAAGCGTGACCAGATTGGTGCATGGACGGGTGTCGCCTGAATAGACTAGCTTCCATCCGCTTTCGTGAGTAATCGACAAACCGTATGCCCAAGGACAATGGATGACGCTGCAAGTAGCCAGGTCAGTCAGACCCAGGTCGCGTTTGACTGTTTTGACATTGGCATCCGTATTTGCCGAAACAGGAGTAGTATTAGTCTTAAAGTAAGAGGCGCTCTGTTGGCCTTGGTCATGAAGCAGACGGATATTATGGCAACTAATAAAATCAATCCGGTCTAAGCCAAGATCCTGCACGCCAGAAAAGTCCTCAATCCACGCCATAAACCGAGCTGGCGCAACAATGCTTAGTCGGGGCTTAGTATCCAAGTCCTTGGTCAGCTGGTTCCATTCATGAAGCAAAAGGATAGCGCCAAGATGATGGTCAGCGTGCATATGCGAGATATACAAGAGTTTCAGCGAAGAGACAAACTCGGTGTAGCAAAGATCGATCCGAGTATTGTAGCTGTTGCGCTCGGGATAGCCGAGGAACCGCTTGAGCAAAGACACTGTCGACTCTCCACAGTCAAGGACTATGCCGCCGTATCCTTTGACGCTGATAATGTTTGCGCTGACGTTGCGATAGATGCTTGGTACAGAAGAGCCGGTGCCGATAGGACATACAATAAGCTCGTCCTTACTAGCACCGTTACTGGTGACTTTGATTCCTGCAACATCTTTCTGATCTGCATCCTGAGACGGCTGCGAGGCAGGCTGCAGCAGGTCCTTATCCAGCAGTCCTGCTCTGTCCCTGGCCCACTTGAGCATCGCTTCGGAGCTCTGAATCTTTTGAGCCTTTGAGCAGTCAAGCTGAGGCTTTGGCTCGATGTCAAATGTCATCAGGCTCTGAGGAATAATGGCATTTTCGCCATCAATAAAGGACTTTATCGGGAGCCTTGGTTTATCGGCGCTCTGCGGAAGCACATATGTGGCAGGGTCAATGACAGCCATCGCAGCCTGGACGCGCAGATGGCGCTGGAAGGGATTGTCGTCAGGGACATATTCAGGCGCACTGACCATATGGCGAACATGCGCGGGAAACCGGGCTACCCAGTCCTTGTACCTCTTGTCCTGAGCAACGCCTGGACCTAGAGAATGCACAATAAGCAGCAAGCGTTTCTGCAAATCGGCGCTCTTCTCGTCGCTGCATATATCCAAGTATGGCGCAAATTGCGGACGGTTCACAAGCGAGTCGATAAAAGCCGGAGCTGGGCAGTCGATGATTATAAAGATGCCGCTGAGCCTTGCTGGGCCAACGCACTGCCAGGGATGGATGATGCTACCGTCAGGCGCAGTGACACTCTCGCCTCTAGTCAACTTTCCATAAAGCGGGCCTTGCTTCAGGCCCAGGGCCTTTGCTGCCTGCACATCAAACTTGCCAGGAACCTCTGGTCCCTCGGCAATAAAGCAAATCGAAGCCGGCGAAGGCGCGGTCTTGGGTAACAGCATATCGGATGGCTGAGTGGGTCGCGAGTTTTGCTCAGGCGATCTTGCCCGCTTCTTCATCCTGGCATCTTCGAGCTGCTGCCTTTCCAGCATCTGTAGCTTCTGCTCGATAGAAGCCCCGTCACAGGGCTCGTCATAGTATCCCTTCTTTTTCTGCTGCTGCTGCTGCTGCTGTTGAGAGGCCTCTTTCTTGTTTTTTCTCTTTTCAGCCGCAGTCAGCTGCGGCTGCTGCGTTCCAAGCGAGCGAGCAACCAGCGTTTTGCGTGTCTTTGCGTCTTCTGACTCATCAGGGCCCAGTTCGCTTTTGGTCACTTTGTAATTGTCGGGGTAAATATGAACAGGCGTGACTTTCAGATTCTCGTCTTTGTATACTGCGGCCGCGTCGCCATCGCGCATCTCGTTGACCCTGATTCCCATTTCGCTGCGTAGTATGAAGTGTCTTGTCGCTGCAAGCGCATGGGTCAGATTGTGGCCACCGCTGATTGTCAGGTTGCGCGATCCGCTGTCAGCCAAGGTCAGCAGCATGCCTGGAAGACCGCCCATCGAGCTCCAGTCGACACGAGTCAGAAAAACCGCGGAAAGCTTGCTTACACGCACCTTGTTCTCAAAGCTCAGCCGCTGGGTGCCCTCTGCGCAGTTGAACAGGTACCTGCCTGTAGGGAAATGGACAAGCACTGATGTCGATTCGACATTGTAAGTGCTGGGACGCACTATCTGGATACTCCACTTCATGGCTGTTGAATATGTAGTATGGAGACTGCGATAGAATAGCAAATGGCTGGCTGCTCTTTCTGGGCTTTTGCTTCTTGTTTTCGAGATGCTGAACAGATATGGAAACGGTGCCTTCGGTCCACCGTTGAGTCTGCTGTTGATGTTCTGCTTGATGTGGGCTTTAAGGTGGTGCGATATGGAGCTAGCAGTGGTTTGCCCTAGGCGTTGCTGCTGGCCAAATGGCATTTATGTTTGAGTAGAAAAGAAAATAAAAGGGTTTATAGGCCGGAGATGGCCGTCAAAACTGGATAAAGCTAAGCTGTTATACTATGTCTTGCTGTTCCTCTTATCTTTGCACTCTTTTTTACTTTCTTTGGTGCCTGGATAGAAAAGAGGTATATATTGCTTTAACAGCAAGCCAGTACAAATTAAAGAAATTTATTAAATAGGAAAAAAAAGGTAAAAAAGAAACGGAGAAAGAGGAATGAAAAAATTTTTGTAAAGGACATGAAATGGTTTTGATATATTTTTTTTCTTTTTTGTTCATTTCTTGGGCTTCCCACCTTGATGGTTCAGGCCGCTGCTGATCAGAGTATCGGATAATCAAGATGCTAAATGAAAATTTAAAAACAAACACTCAATTAAACGGGCGTTTAAATGCCTAATGCCTTGCCGATATTCTCTGTCGGAATCACGATTCCATGGATAAAGAGCGGCATGGACGAGGACAGTGACGAATCACTGCTTAGCCCATCGGTTGTGCTGCTGCTCCTGGGCGGACGGCCTCTCTTTTTCGGCTGCATCGGTGCAGATAAATCAGCAACATCAGTAGCAGCAGCCTTTGGGGGACGGCCCTTGCGCTTTGCGGGCTCCAGATTCTCCAGATTCTCCTGCGACTTTTGCTTTGGGGGCCGCCCCTTTTTCTTGAGCTGATCCGGATCCGACGGTGCCTGCTTGGTCTTAGGCTTGGGCATGATCTTGGACTGGGACGCGGATGTGCTTGCAGGAGCTATGGGGACGGGCTTTGCAGAGCCTGCTTCAGAGTCGGCCGACTTTAAAGGACGACCGCGCTTTTTTGGCTGCTCAGCGTCCGCAGTGGCTGCAAGCTTTGCGTTCTTTGGCGGACGACCAGCCTTGCGCGACTCCTGAATCGAGGCTTCTGCCACTGGTGCTGCATGCCCAGTCGCTGTCTCTACCGGCTTTGGCCTGATCTTGGGCATGAGCTTAGGCTTGGCATCTCCCTGCTCGTGCTTAGGAGCGACAGGGCTGCTGGCATCGGCATTTTCGGAAAGCTGCTTAGGCGGACGGCCACGCTTTTTGGCCGGGCTCTGCGTCTTTGTCTTATCTTCGTCGGTCTTCTGCTTAGGCGGACGGCCGCGTTTCTTTGGCTGATCCTGTGCGTCTTCGGACTGCGCCGACTTGCGGCCTCGCTTGGTCGGGTGCTCCGAAGCCTCTCCATTGCCGCCGCCATCAGCGCTGGTCTTTGATTGATCGGCAGCCTGCTTTGGCGGGCGTCCACGCTTGCGAGACGATGGCGGAACCGTGGGGCCAGCTGTCTGCTTGACCGAATCGTCTTTCTTTGCGACAGACGCATTCTTTGGAGGGCGTCCCTTCTTGCGGGGCTTTTCTGCAGCCGCATTAGGCTCGCTTTTGCTTGGCTGCTTGGGCTTGTGAGGAGCTGCGGCAGCGTTCTTTGCAGCGTTTCCTGGCATATCTGCTTTTCTAGGGCGACCCCGCTTGCGAGGAGCAGCAGGAGCAGTAGCAGCAGGGCTTGTGTCGGCAGAAGCGCTTGATGACATTTATTATTATTATTTTTTTCTTCCCCCTACTTTGCAAAACAGCAAGCAATATCCGTAGATGGTTTATTTTATCACGATGAGTATAGAACCAGCAGCAATAAATTATATAGAATATAGCTTAGCTGCCAAAAAATAAAATAGAAAAAATATTATTGACAGGAGTATATGAAGGGGGAAAATAGTATGTAAAAAATAAATATAAAATAAAATAAAAAATAATTTATGAAAAAAAAAAAAGAAAAAAGAAAAAATTTTGCATTTTTCATCTGCCAAATTATTTTTTTTATGTATTTTCACATCCCCAATCCAGCAAAAAAAACCCCCTTGAAAAAATTGACACACTGAATTTTTATATTTGATTTTTTTTTTTATGAAAACCTTTTTTTTTAAATGACTATTGTGCTTAGTGGCAGTCTCTAGCAATAGTTTTTTGGAGAGACTTGCCAAGTATTATCAAAAATTCAATGTTTTATTCCATTAATACTTTTTGAATAAATTGCACAAAAAACATTTTCTTTTTATGCCATGCAAAAATCAGGCATTACTGCTTTCATTAAACTTAACTTTTATTTCCCTTATTTTATTGAGGGTTTTTTTTACTCTGCATTGATTATAAAGCAGTAAAAAAAAGGACGCAATATTTATAGAAAAAAACTTTTTTTCTTTATGGAACCCTGCGACGCCATATAAAAAAATCAAAAACAAGTTATTTTTCAGAGCTTGTGGACGCAAGCAGGGCACACGAAAGATACATGCGCCAGATAGTAGCAGCCTCCTCCCTGGACACGTGCTCAAGCCGCCATCTTCCAAACAGCGTCACGCACCGTCTGGTCGGTGGCATGGCGCACATAAGCTGGACGCAGGAGCCACGGGGATCGGCGCCATTCGGATACGCCGATTTACGGTTATCAGCGACATAGTTGAATGCCTGCGACGGATGGTGCTTGTCGCTCAACAAAGCATCCTCCTGCATGTACGTGCTTATCGTCGGGGTTTCATGGATCCCGGCTGTAGCCTGCATGTCTGTGCTCGACTGGATGCGGCCGCCCAGCCTGTGTGCCCTGCTTGCAGTGTCAGGCTTGTTAATGCCGCTGAGCACGCTGCCGTTGTCGCTCTCGCTTTCCCGGTCATCGATGTTCGTCTGAAGATGCTCAGTTTCTGGCTGCTGCGCCGCTGCAGCGAGGAACTCGTAGTCGAGGAGACCATGCTGCGCCGTACCACGGGCGAGGCGGAGCATGAATCCAGCGATTGTGTGGCAGAACAGCTGGCCGTGGACCCTTGGGAACATGCGCTCCCTGGGCTTGACGCGGACCAAAAACAGAAAAGCCCATCCGCAGATCAGCAAAGACAAGATCCAGTACTGGTTGACCACATAGACATACGGGTCCTTCAGCGTGTATCCCTTGCTGCCCGTCAGCATGCTGACCACGCTGGTGTACGTCAGGCCGCCGCCGATAGCCGCCACCGACCAGCCCGTGAGCATGACTCCGTGACATGCAGACATGTTGGGCGCGCCAAACATATCGGCCAGCGTCGCGGCAATGACTCCAACGCCGCCGCCATAGCAAAAGGTTGCTAGCCAGACAAGCACGACAAACGGCCAGAACGTCTGCTCGGGGATCACAAACACCAGGCAGGTGACGATTGTGATCTGCAGTGTGATGACAAACAGGAACGTGCGTCGGCGTCCGGCCCAGTCCGATGTCCAGCCCATCAGCAGCCGCCCAGCCGCGTTGAACGCTCCCTCAATGGTCACTATTGTGGTGACGGGCGCGGGTATTTTCGAGCCAAACATGTTTGTCGACATGCTTGCCAGGTTGGAGATGATCACGACGCCGAACACAAGGTTGACAAAAAATGCCACCCACAGGAACCAAAAGTCGCGCGACGACAGTGCCTGCGACAGAGTAATGACCAGCACTGGGTCGCCCGAGTCAGAGCCAACAGTGATGGTCTGCCCGCCAACCGTCGCGCTTTTGCCCTTTATCGTCTGCTGAATACAGCGGCTCTGCAGATTGTGCATGTCGGCGATCGACTGCTCGGCCATCTCGACTGCCACGCCAGGCAGGTTGTAGTCTGGAGGCGGCGGCCGCATCACCAGCGCACACAAGATCATTACGGCAAAGTTGATCGATCCGAGGATGAAAAACACCTGTGGCAGCGTAAACCTGTGCAAAAGCTCTGAATTCAGATTGCTGAACGCCATTGCCCCGCTCCCGAATCCACTGACAGCCAGTCCGGATGAAAGCCCCCGGGCATTCGGATACCACTGGATCACCGCATCAATAGTCGTCACATATCCGACACCCATGCCAATGCCACTGATAAATCCATAGCCAAAGTACATTATGCCTATTTCCTTACATGCCAGTCCCAATGCCGCCGTGCAGTGGCCAGCAAAAAACAAAACCGCTGCAATCGCCGCACACATCCGAGGCGAATGCGACTCTATCCATGGTCCAAACGCCGCTCCCGAGGCGCCAAGCATCCCCAGTGCAATATAAAATGTTATCTGTGCTTTATTGGCAGTCGGATTGTCGAAGATATATGCGTCAATGGGTTTGTTGAAAATAGACCAGGCATAGAGAGAGCCCAGACAGAACTGGCTGAGAACGGCTACCGGGATTATCATCCATGCGCGGCATCGCACGCGCTCGTATATGATCCACTGGTCTTTTTTTATCTGCTGGGGTGTGCGGATGTACTCGGTGTTGGAGTAGTAGTTGATTAGCATTTGTCTAAACGAGCGCACATTTTCCTCGCGAGCAGTGTGGTCAAAGACTGCCTCTGAGGCCAGCTCCTCGACAAACCGCATCTTGTAAAATATGGCTAAATATGATCAACTATCAACTAAAAATTACAAAAAAAAATTAAATAAATAAATAAACGATATCTAGAAATATGGCACAAGAAAGGTAAAAAATAAAAAGGGGTTTTAAAAGAGGGATATTAAAATTGATATAGGGCCCTCCAGCTCAGGGTTTTAGATTTTGTTTTCACAAAAAATAATTTTTTTTTTCAAAAACTATAGTTGTTGATATAACTGAAATGTTCCAGGAATAAAACAATATTACGTGGCAATGTCTTTTTTTATTTTTTGATTTTAGTGTGTTTATAAAACAAATAATAGTTTATATGAATACCAAGGTTAGTTCTTTGATTCATTGCTAGCAAGATAAATAAAAAAGAAAATATAGTACATTGTGTTTTTTACAAAAAAAAAATAATACAATATTTCGATAGATAATACAAAAAAAAGCAACGCACAAGTTTATATATTGTCAATATTTGTTTGTAAAAAAGGGCTTGATCTTTTAACTGATTTTTAAGAAAAATGACAAAAAACATTTTAACCATTAAATGATGTTTCTGTTGTTTATTGTTTTGTGCTTATAATTGCAAATAAAAAAACTACATTATACCTCACCAAATGTACCTATTTATCAATGTTAACCAGAAAGCAACCTTGTTCTTTTTTATTTGTTTGTTTTATTTTAACTATTGGTTTTTTTTTCTACATGTAAAGCATAAATGTGAAAAAATGGCACAATGTATTCTTGTTTCAAGGCTTTGTAAAATACACTGCATTATGTTTAGCCAGTATAATGATTGTGTTTAAAAAAACTATTGTTTTCTCTTTTAGGCAACTGACTATGTGGCTCTGTCATAAAAAATCAGCAGAAGAAAACAGACCGAGTATATGTATAGTAGAATAAAAAAATTGAAAACTAAATGTTCGGTCAAAGAGCATAACAAGGAACAACTGTTAGTTATTTTTTCAAGAAGAATTGATTGTTCTTTTAAACCTTTCTTGAGTGGCAAAAATGCATTTTCTTCGGCTTTGCTTAAGGTATAAGACAATTGCTTTTTTCAGGTGTTTAAATAGATGGGTTGTAACGTGCTTCAAGAGGCTTGCACTAATTTTTTAGTAGCTAAATTATAAAAAAAATACGTACACACAAAGCCACTTTAAATTTCAGATAAATATTTTGAAAATAATTCAGCCTCTTCAAAAAATATTCAGTTAATGCTGACTTGTTTTTTTAAGATTTTAACATGTGTTTAAATTATACTTCTTTGATTTAGTATATATTCTAGGCACGCTAAAAAATACTATTTATTGTTTTAAATAGCAACATAGAAAATAAAATTTCAAAAGGGAAAAGTATATTTAAATAATAAAAAATTAATCTATAAATATATATCACACGAGCTAGAAATTATTTAGAAGTCTGCACATGCAAAAATAAGGGCGAAAAAGCCATTGATAGCCATTTGTCCTAAAACAGGAGGGATATTTAGTCATTATCGTCAGACTTCTAAATGTTCTATTTATACCATATTTGGAAATTAACCCTTCTACACAAACACTTTTTGAAAAACCCTAAATAGCAATATTGAGATGTCAAAATGTCTGTCAGCTTATTTTATATCACTTGCCAGCGTAATATATACAATATATATTATCTAAAGATTTTAATCAAAATTATAGCTCTACTACTATTTGTTGTCAATTAAAAATAGCTAAAGTACAATATTTGTTTAAAAAATGTTTCAATGGCAACCGCATGGCGAGTTGCAGAGTCCCTACTCCCTCCCCAACCTCTAAAAAAATTAATGCCTTTGTACTAATTTTGGTAGCACTATTCCTTTCTATTCAATTCTAGACCATATGGCTATTGTCGGTTATTATCGATTTTCTGTCAATAGCTGAACAAGGCATTATCAGAGATTAAACTATGAGACTATCCAGAACATACACCCACAAAAATATTGTTATAAAAGGTTTATAAAGAATATCTATATAAAGAACAAATAAATAGAAATCAATTGGTCTGACCAATTGATGTTTATAAATTCGGTCTTAGGCAGGTCAAAGAAAAATTAGATTTCAGCCATATTTTTTCATTTTTTTTTAAAACTATATAAACAGTTTGTTTTCATAAAAATACAAAATTTTCTATCTAGTCAATCGGTTTATTTTCATTTTCCATTTATTCTGTAATATCTTTTTTATATATCTTTTTTTATAATTTAACAGGTTGTATGGATCATTCGATGTCTGCATCAGCTCAGCTCATGCGCAGTGCACATCTAGCCAAGCTCGAGGCCAGTATGGCAGACAGCCGGCAGATGACCGAGGACTGCGAAGATCTTGACGAGGGATACCAGACGCATAGCGGACACACCGTCCACGGAGGCCACATATCGGGAGCCAGCAGCGCACTAAGACAGAATGTCAGGCCAGAGAGCCAGCAGCAGCTGGAAGTGGAGTTTGATTATGTGGGAGCCGCACGGGCGTCGTATTTCGGGCGACGAGCATACCCGTCATTCGATCCATCGCACACCAATGCGTGTCCACTGCGGTTTGTCAGACAGTTCGAGCATGCAGCGCAGCACAATGGGCTGCAGCAGAAGGCATGGGCAAAAAGGTTCAACTCATGTCTGTACGGCCGTGCAGAAGACTGGGCGTTCGACGAGTGCCCGTTGGAGATCTCGGGAACGTCATGGGACATGCGCAAAAGACAGTTCCTGGACTGGGCTTTGCTGCCTGCCGAGCAAGAGCTAAGGAGACAAAGGCTTTTGCGGTTCTACCAGGCAGAGTCAGATATGAGCATCGACTTTGTGCACTCGTTCGAGGAAGTTGCGCGCGGGCTGAGGGACTTTAAGGAGGACGTGTGGGTGCGCAAGTGTATTGCGAACCTTGTTTCGCCTATCAGAACGGCGCTGTTCGAGCTGTGGCCCGATGGGCTGCCTGTGCGGTTCAGAGATCTGCGCGACTCGTTGTATGCTGTGGACTGGTCACTGTACGAGGCTGCCAGTGTGCCGCTGAAGGTGGTTCGCTATGGGACGCCCTATGTGTACGAGACTTACACGGCTTTGCCCAGCCAGACGCCGCCCAGCCGCGTCAGCACATCCTCGAACGAGCGCCCGCAGCAACAGCAGCAACAGCAGCGGCCGCATTCGCAGCATCAGCAGCAGCAGGCGTCGAGGCCATCGATGTCGATATCGGTCAACAGAGTGTACTCTCCTCCTGCGCCATCGCCCGCACCTCTGACCTCGGCCAAAAAGAAGCGACAGGCGCTGGCATCAACAATGGGCATGCCCAGCAGGGGGACGCCAAATCCGGCAACAGCATCGGGTACGCTGAGCCCCCGCGTCTCCACTGAAAGCCCCTCAGCCAGAACGTCGCTCGACATAGCCCGAGCGGCGCCCAACGCAGCGGGTCTGAACGCAGGCCTGTACGAGCTGGTCAACACTTTGTCGCGCATATCGGAGAGAGAGCGCAGCGTCATCATGGTTGCGCTTGAAAAAATGGCCACAACAGAGGATAGTTTTGCTGGCGATGGCTTGGGCGTCATGGGTGGCGCTCCTGCCTCTGCACATGCTCGCTCGCGGACAAGGCACGCTACTACTGCTTCGGTCTCTGCCTCTGCCTCAGCGCCTGGAGCTGCCTCGACTGCTTATGCGCATGCATCTGCGGCTACGGCGGTCTGTCCGAGCGTGCCTCCGCTGCCTTCGCCCAGTATGCGACCCACGACGTCCAAGCCTGGACACACGTCGCGTGCAGCTGCTGCAGCGGCAATTGCTGCCACGGCGCAGCTTGCATGCATGGACAGCAGCAGTGGAAACAGCAGCAGCAGCGGCGCAAGAGCTGTAGCTGCTGACGGCGGGATGAGCTCGGGCGAGACCAGCAGCCGGTCCAGCGCAGCAGAAGACCGGCTCGCCGCCAGACAGCTTGCAGCCGCACGCAGCTCAGAAGAAAGCGACGACGTTCAGCAACAGCAACAACACAAACAGCAGCAGCAGCAGCAGCAGCAGCAGCCAGTGGGCAAGATCCGGCTTCGCACGCGACCTCTAACATCGATAGCCTGCTGCAACCACCGAACCAGCAGCCCGATCATCGAGCCTCGACGCGACATCAGCGACAGCGCCGTGGGAGCCTCGGCAGCCGTGCAAACAGACCCCATCGAAGCGCCCATGGCCTCAGCAGACACAAACACGCCACTGTTTCATGACCACGAAATGGACCGCACATCCAGGACGACGCATGCGCGCAAGCTGAGCAGCCGCAAAAGCGACTCAGCGCTGACCACGGCCACGCGATCAATGCGTGCCGCTGATCTCTTTTACCGTGACTCGGCCGACAATGCGCTGCGCTCGCCTGAGTTCACCGTGCTGCATCCTGCTATCGATCTTCGCCCACCGCATACGCGCCGCGGTCGCTTTGCCTTTATCAAGAAGCTCTCGCACATGCTCACACCGCACTAAATAGAGAGTGATCGATTGCTTCTGGGACGAGGGGGTAGGTGCTTCTCAGAGCCAGCAACAGTCGTGTGGGGTGGGAGGCAGGAGCGCATACAAGCAAGCACACCATGGCTTTATAAAGACCAGACGTTCTGGGCCCTGTCGTCTGACTCCTGTCTTTTCATTAAATTATATCATTTTGTTTCTTTCTTCTCAACCCTCTATTTTTTTGTTATTTCAAGCGACAATTCACCAAACCGAAAACCTTTCTCTATTTCCAATGTCTTCGTTTCCCACTGGGTCTCCGACTGCTGATAGCGGCCGGCTGTCTGACGTCATGCGGCGGAATCTGAACGGCTACCTGCCAATCGACCAATACGGCATGATCGGAAACCTGCGCACTGCCGCGCTGGTGGGCATGGACGGGTCAATCGACTTCATGTGCTGGCCCGAGTTCGACAGCCCGTCAGTCTTCTGCCGCCTGCTGGACAAGAGCAAGGGCGGCCACTTCTCGATCTCGCCCACATGCGACAAGGTGACGTGCAAGCAGCAGTACCTGCCGTTCTCCAACGTGCTGTCGACAAAGTTCCTGTCTGAGGAAGGCGTCGGTGTCGTGACCGACTTTATGCACAGGCCGCGGCCAAGCTCTCGCAGCCATCGCCACATACTGCCGTGGCTGATGCGCTCGGTCGAGGTCATCCGCGGCGAGATGGAATTCCAGCTCGAGTGCTTTCCGGCCTTTGACTATGCCCGTGCACCGCACGACCTGGAGATCAAGGTCGCGCCACCCAACGAGACGCCACAGCCCGAGCTGCATGCTGCCGATGCGGAAAACAGCATTTTCCAGAGCGTCTTTCTGCACTGGGACCTGGCCGGCGAGGGCGCCGAGTCGCACGTGGGCTCTCAGCGCGCCGTCTTTACGCCGCACCCAGTCGAGCACGATCATGGCCCGGGCATCTCCGCCAACCCCGAGGACGCTGCAGCGCAGACGGCCGTGCAGCAGATGGACTTGCGATTCGTCGTTGGCTGCGCTGGCTCTGGCAGCTGTCCGCAGGTTGTTCTAATGGCAGCCGATCATCCGGGAGGGCTGGGCCAGGGCGCCATTTGCCGCTTCACGCTGCACGAGGGCCAGCGCGCAGTGTTTATCATGCGCACTACGCCCGAGGCAGCCACAGCGCGCATGCAAAGCCAAAACGACATTGCTCTGTTTTACAACCGCTACGACCCCGCGCTCAACATGAAGGTAGTCGAGGATCTGCTCGAGGACACGCTTCTGTACTGGCTCAACTGGATCCGGAGCTGCTCGTACGACGGCCGGTGGCTGGAAAACGTCGAGCGCAGCGCGCTGATCCTCAAGCTGATGACATACGAGCCCACTGGCGCCGTGGTCGCTGCCGTGACCTTTTCGCTGCCCGAGGCCATCGGCGAGCATGGCAGGAACTGGGACTACCGCTTCACCTGGGTGCGCGACTCTGCATTCACCATGTATGCTCTGATGCGCCTGGGTCTCAATCGCGAGGCGCGCAGCTACATGTCCTTTGTTGCCCGTATCTGCCGCGAGAAAAACCCCGACGGCGGCCTTCAGATCATGTACACTTTGCGCGGTGGCCGCGATATGCCCGAGCTGGTCCTACCTCATCTTGAGGGGTACCGCGGCTGCGCGCCCGTCCGCATCGGCAACGGCGCCTCCGACCACCTGCAGCTGGACATCTACGGCGAGCTGCTCGACGCCGTCTACCTGTACAACAAGTTTAGCAACCCGCTGTCCTACGACGAGTGGGTCGATGTCCGCGCGCTCGTCGACTATGTCTGCGACAACTACGACCAGCCCGATATGGGTATCTGGGAGGTACGTGGCAAAAAGCAAAACTTCACCTACTCCAAGATCCAATGCTGGGTTGCTCTCGACCGCGGCATCCGCTTGGTCGAAAAACGCGATTTCCCTTGCCGCTCGCTCGATCGCTGGCGCAGCACACGCGATAGGATATACGAAGAAGTCATGGAACGTGCATGGAACCCGCGATTGGGTTTTTTCGCGCAGAGCTACGAGAACATCGATACGCTTGACGCTGCGGTGCTGGCCATGCCTCTGGTCATTTTCCTAGATGGCACCGATCCCCGGATGATCAAGACCATGCGCCGGATCATGCTGCCTCCGCACAAGGGCGGACTGACCGCTAATAACCTGGTTTTCCGCTACAACGTTGTCGAGACCGACGATGGCTTGTCTGGCGAAGAGGGCACGTTTTCTCTGTGCACGTTCTGGCTTGCCGAGGCCCTGTCGCGCGCAAGCCGTGTCGACATTACCTTTTTATACAAGGCACAGGTCATCATCGATGAGATGATCATGTATGGCAACCATGTGGGGCTGTTTTCAGAGGAAATCGACAAGTCTGGCAGCCATCTGGGCAACTTCCCGCAAGCATTCACTCACATCGCGCTTATCTCGGCCGCATTCAATGTCGACCGTGCTCTGAAGCGGACCAAACCCCAGAAAGCAGCGATATAAAGAAAATTTTATTATTTTATTGTGATAGAGTATTTTTTTAATTTATTGTTTAAAATAAAACATCAGACCCAAAAAATGAAACAGGCAAAAGCCTGAATAGCTTTATTATACTTTGCTTCATGTTTTTTTTTCCTTACAGGAACGGCTCAATGTTGATCTCAAATGCCGAAACAGGGTAGTCGAGCTCAAAGTGTCCCAGAACCTCCGGATGAATGACACCGATCAAGCCAAGAACAATCTTCTGACCACTCTCATTGAGATAAACGACGTTAGCGCTGCGACCCGAGAGATAAGTAGGGTTCTCAGCCTCCTCCAAATAATACCCACAGACGCCAGAGCCAGCAGCAGTGTGAGCCACATAGAGCGACTGCATAACAGTATCCAGAAGCCCCTGGATAATCTCGAACTGAGCCATACGGCTCGAGAACAAAGCGCATGCTCTGCGCTCAGTCTGAGCACGGCGCTCCCTTGCTGGGTTCTTCAGGATAACATCCGATACTTCGAACAGCTTGAACGGAATCGGGTATTTTTTGTTCTCACGGATTGTCTTCAACAAACCCGGAAGCATGGTAGACCGGCCGATCTGGCACTCGATCGATTTGGGTTTCTCCAAAACGACGACCTCGTCGCCGTTATCAGTCCGCCGCAGGAACTTGAAGTTTTCGTCATGAGAGCATAGACTCAGGGTCAGCGCCTCGGTCCATCCGGCCATTGCTATTTCTTTGCGCACTAGATCAGTCAGCTTGTTCAAAGGCAGGGCTTTGCCAACAGTGGCCTCGTTGTTCTGCGCACGGGGGATTTTGTTGTAGCCGAAAGCTATCGCCAGGTCCTCAGCTATATCGCACTCTTGCAGGATATCTGGGCGGGTTACCGGGAGTTTGACAAGAATCTTTTCGTTTGCCACCTCGTCGCCCTGCTGATGCTGATGCTGATACTCGCTGTTTTTGCTGCTTAGACTCATCTTCTTCAGAAGACCAGTGACGCTGTGGCTGCTTTTCTCAACAGTCGCCTCCAGAGACATCTTTTTAAGTAGCGTAACAATCTCCTCGCTGCTCTGGTTAATGCCCACGATGCTATTAAGATATTTAGTCGAAGTCTCCATAGTCAGCTGCCCCAACTGAGGATAGACAAAATGCTGGCCATCAGGATAAACAACCTCGACGGGCTCAACAGTGAACGGCTCCGCACAGTATCCGCTGAACATAGTAACCAAAATATTAAGTACCATGTTGGCCCTGGTAATATCGGTAGCAGTAGCCTCGATAAAGATATTCTTCGTGTCCACCGAGATCTTGCTATGGTTGCTGTTAATCAGCGGGGGCAGCGACAAAACCGTGTTGGTCGAGTCATAGACAACAGGATACACGGGCGAGTCCCTGATTATGTCCAAGAACTTGCTGATCTCCAAGTCTTTCTCGTAAAACTCAATCACCCGGTTACCGTCCATCTTCTCGGTCTGTTTAAGCGGCACAAACTTGATATCCTCGGGCTTACGTGCCTCGTAGGTGAAGGGGCCCTGGACCGTGTCCAGATCATGCGTGCCGATTGCAACAAGTGTGCGTTTGCGGCACAGATTGTGGTGCAGCTTGCTCTGCAGATCAATGAACGATTGGTACCGCTCCTGGGTCAGCTTGACGCCGCGCAGAATAGCTCCGACAATGTATGGACGCACCTGTGCACATTCAGGAGAAACAGTGATGCGATGAGGCTTATCGGTCGACACTACACGGTATTGGGGCTCCTTCTCGCGGCCAAGGAAAACACCCAGGGCACGCGATAAACCCTCGATACATAGAAGATCGTAGCGGTTAGCTGGGATGTCGATCTTGAGCATCGCACGCTCGCCCTCGGCAAGCTCGCCCTCTTCCGACGACTAAAAAAAATGTAAACAATTATAAGTAGATAAATAAAAGACTATTCGAATATAGTAGACTCGTTGGTAGATTCAAAAAAAAAGATTCATTCGATTGCTCTTTGCTTGATACTTACATCCTCTTCTAGCTCAATTCCAAACTCGAAGCAAAGCTCGCGGAACTGCTCGGTATCGTGCTTGTAGTCAAGATACTCAAAGAGATCTTGTTTGTCAATGTTGATTGTCGGCATTATTGCTTTGTTGCTCTAATTTAAATTGTGCAAAAAGAATAAACAAAAAAAAGTGGATCTAATGTTTAGCAGGAAAAAAGCTAACAAAAAAGGCACAGTTTTTTTTTTCCTGCTTTAAAAACAAGTACAAAATTTTCTTTCTGATCAGTGACTCACATTTTTAAATACACGTGACGAGACCATCGGACAGACCGACAACCCATTTTTACTTTAATCGGCAATGATACGGGATCAGCTATTGCTGTTGCATAGTTCAGCCAGTTTTTTTTTTTTGTTTTCTAAGGAGTTAAATTTTCGTTATTGTTTCTATTAACAGCAAGCTATTCTTTATATTTTGATACAGAGTTTAAAATGCGTCTGAACGAGCATCTGGCAATAGTAAGTTTCTATTTATCATTTGGCTATTATCAAAGGCACTTGCTTCCTTATTTTTCTATTTAAATGCACAGTAGAGCTTCGCTGCTCTACTAAATGATCTTTTTTAAGTTCAAAAATCAATTTGATATGTTTAGATTGGAGACAAGGTTATCTTGGTTCCATACGAAGAGGAACATGTTCCGAGATATCATGAATGGATGAAATCGCCGTTGCTTCAAGAGATGACTGGCTCAGAGCCTCTGAGTATTGAGGAGGAGTATGCAATGCAGAAAACGTGGCGTGAAGACGGCGATAGTAAGTTATCTGATACATTATTATTATTGAGTAGAAAGACAGCATTATTTTTATAGATTAAATAGTACAATTGATGCTATTACTTTTTTTTTTATAATTTGGTAGAGTGCACATTTATCATTCTTGCCAAAGACACACAGGCTTCTGCCGAGACATGCGATATCTACGATAACAGCAGGATGATCGGGGACGTCAACTTCTATCTCAACGACCACTACAACCTTCACCGGGCTGAGCTAGAGGTAATGATCGCAGAAAGTGAGTTTTCGGGACAAGGGATTGCAACCGAGGTGCTTAAGCTTATGATGCACTATGCTGTCAACGATGTGGGTGTTACTGACTTTGTGGTTCGCATCAAGGAAACAAATGCGGCAAGCATTTATATTTTTGAAAGCAAGTTTGGGTTTCAGGAAACTGAGCGGTCCTCGGCATTTAAAGAAGTCACTCTGCGTCGAAAGGTATCGGATGAGCTAAAGACCGAGCTTGAGCAATGGACTCAGTCTGTTAAAAGAGTCAGCTACAACAAACAATGAGCTTTGGAATTTAGACCTTTTTATTAGGCTCATTTTATGGTTTATTAAAAAAAATTATACAAATATCGTAATCATTTTTATGTGTTTTTGGCAAAGTCTGACTTGGATCTTGACAAAAGACCCTTGAAATCTGCAAACAGCCGGTCTATCCGCCCTTGTCTTTCAAGCATCTCAACCAGATCGTCTGGATCAAATCTGGCCCAGACTTCGTCATCATCCTCTTCCGGGTCAAATGCGCTTTGCTGGCCGCTGTAGTCAAGCGAATTAAGGTTCGCCTCTACGGCATTCGACAGATGAAAAAAGTAATGATGCAGCTTATGACAAGTTTCAGATCTCCGCTTGCAGACAAAACCGACGTTATAGTCAATATGGCTGCCAGCGGAATCGCTGATTGGATCATCGCTGTAACTGTCTCCAGGTCTTGACTTGTCTATATCATCTGGATTTGGCGGCACTAGCATATCCTGCTTATATGTGTTTCCTGAAAGCGTAATGCAGAAAGTAGCCGTGCGCTTATCGTGAAAATGACAAGCGTCGCATCCAGGGCGAGCCGGTATCTTGAAACATCTAAATTCTGGAAATGAGTAAAGGTCTCTGGAAAATTCTTTGGTCCATGCAGAGCTCTCAACTAAGCTCTGTTCCAATGAGCGCACTACTCTGCTAACCGTGACATAAGCTAGAAAAAAATACCTTGCAATTTTTTTGCTCATTGGAAGCCTGGACCGGTCGTTGCAGATCCAGTAAACCAGATACTGCACATATGCCTTGAACGACGTGGGCAGATCGCACTGGCTAAATTCTTCAGGCATCAGGGAAAGCACGTTTTCGGGCTTTTCGCGGCCAAACGTAGGGCGAAAAGCATGGCGGCTGTTGTTAGAGCCCCGATCAGTGTCATCGCTACCAAGCGCGGGCTCATTGGGATCTTCAGCAAAGACCTCATCGGAATCGTCGTCGACAATAAAATCTGCCAAGCCGTCGTCCATTTCCTGGCTGTATCCTTTGACAAGCCCTTTAGGTCTTTTTGAGGTTTCGTCCACATTATTATTGTTGTTATTGAGCCTGCTCAGCATCTGCTTGCTACGCCCATTTTCAAATGCAGATAAGAACCGACTTATTTTGTTGCTGTTGCAATTGGATTCTGTTCCCTCAGCTTTTCTTGCAGGCATTTTCTTTGGCTTGACTTTTTTCATCACTGGGTCTTCTGGATCAGATATAAAATCGCTGTCGTCGCTGCTATCAGCAATGACAAAAACAGCGTTATTCTTGCCCCTGCCGCTATCCGAGTCTGTCTCTGGCATGTCGTCAAGCAGTACATGACCAAGTTTTATGCCATTATCTTTATAATCGAGCACCTCATCGCCGCTATTCACATTAGTGCCAATGTCAGATTTATTGCCAATGCCAGATTTATTGCCAATGCCAGATTTATTGCCAATGTCATTCCCAATGCCAATATTATTGTCAGTATCTGTATCAGTGTCGCATACCCTGCTTTTCGCTTTGCTACGGGCCTGCTCCAATTTGTCTCTGTACGATTGACCAGTGCTTTTGTCGCGCAGCCTGTGGTCAATGATAGCGCGCTTGTCCAGGGCACCACTGTCGTCTGAGACCTCCGAGTCGCTGATCCTAAGAGCGGGGCTTCTTTTTCTCTTAGCCGATCCCGATGGACTAGCCAAGAAATCCAGCGGATCATCCGGCAGCTCGTCTGATGCTGGCATCGGACCGCTTAAACTGGGTAAAGAATGGCGGGGCCTAGGCTTAACCTTGGTTTTTTTTCGCTCTGACAGCCAGGTCTTTCTCCGCTTTTTGCGCTGCTCAGCAAGGATTCTCTGAAAGTTCCTGACGCTCTCCTCATCCATAAACTCCATGCCCTGGGAGTTAAACCTTTCCTCGTTATCGGTTGACGCTGATTCATCGACCTCTCTTGTTTGTTGCTTGGTATCTGTCTCAGCATCTATTGAGACAATGTCTTTGTTGTCTAAAGCCTCAATGCCACTATTAGCATCCCTATCGAGATTGGCTGTCCTGTGGTTTTCTGCGCTCGTACGGTCTTCGCTGTCGGTAAACATGGCTGCAATCTGCTTTTGCGCGTTTTCGCTGTCTGAAGAACTCGAATCCTGTTGATAATCTGTGTCGCTGCTCCGCAATAGTGATCTGTCTGTATTTTGTCTGCGGATACGACGTGCTGGTGTTATATGAGCTGCCGACAGAACAGGTGTCCGTGGCCTGCAACTCATATGCTGTCTGCGTACATTGGGCCGTCCTAGTACTTGCGAAAGACTGGCTCCGAGCTGGTGTTCTGATGGCTGCCACTCGTCATTGGGGCTTGAGGTCTCTGATATCACTATAGTATGTTTGTCCTGGCTATTATCCAATGTCATTGCCTTTTTTTATTGAGTGATAAATTAGGTTGAATTTCGTTAGCATGAAAAAAGAAGAATAAAGAAACCGCAGCTTTAAAATATGTGCTTTCAAAATGTATTTCCTAATGTCCGAATAAATTATAAGTTAAAGCTTGTGATCAGCTGAGGGGCTAATTCTGTGATCTATTACATTCTTTTTCAGGGATCTCAGAAACAATCAAAAAGCCAGTTGAAAGCTTTAGCGCAATTAGCAAATAGATACAATAGCAATATTGTTACTAAATTTTCCCAGTGCATTGTCTTTGACTAGAAGCAAATGAGGCACAGTTGGGAATACAAGGAGAAAAAAAAGATTATATACGTGTGTATGTATATAAATATAAAAACATGTACTCTTTTGATTGATATTGCGGTTTAGTTATTATTTTTATCATTTTTTTACTAATATAGACATAATCAAAGATATGCCACATACTTTAGATAGCGAGGAACTATGTCTTCCAGAAGCTCCTTCAAATGATATAGCCGATGGCCAGCAAGATAATAGCAAGACACCAGGCTTACTGACCAGCAGCAGCATCCTTCTACTGATGTTCCTAATAGGACTCTACACGACAATGGACGCTGTAATCTATATCCCAGCCGCCAACGATCTCAACGCGCTTTCACGGGCCTCCTGGATAATCAGCGGATACATGATAACAACGACAGCGCTCCAACCAATATACGGAAAACTCAGCGATATTCTGGGCAGAGTACCAGCAATGGTGTTTGGATCATTTATGCTGCTTATTGGCTCGGTGATATCAGCCACAGCACACTCGATGGACGTGCTAATTGCCAGCCGGGCAATCCAGGGTATTGGCAGCGCGGGGATGCTGTCGATGGTCAACGTGATTATAGCTGATCTGTATCCTGAGAGAGCGCGCGGGCGGTTCATGGGACTGGCTTCGGGCGTGTGGTCGGTATCGGCAAGTGGCAGCGTGGTATTGGGCGGAGCCATAGCGCAATTGGCGTCTTGGCGAGTGGCGTACTGGATCAATGTGCCGATATGCGTGGTGGCAGCAATAGCAGTGGCATGGACGATTAAGGTGCCGTTGCCCGCGGGAACTCTGAGGGAAAAGCTACGCAAAATAGATTTTGGCGGATCGGCCATCTCCCTGCTCAGCATGGTCCTGGTACTCCTGGCGTTGTCGTGGGGCGGCAGAGACTATGCCTGGGACTCGGCCGCTGTGTTGTGCTGCTTGGCATTTGGGATCATTGCAGCAGTGCTGTTTTTTGTTTACGAAAATAGAGTTCCTGTGGAGCCAATTGTGCCGCTGGGGATTCTCAGGACACGTAATGTAGCGCTTGCGTTTATCGGACACTTGTTTTTCGGGGCAATCACCTATGCGCCGCTTATTTTCATACCGCAGTGGGCATTGCTGGTGCAGAACACGACGCCGATCACGTCTGGCCTGTACGTGCTGCCGTTTTCGCTATCCGAGCTAGTATCAGTGGTCATTGCGGGCATATGGGTCACGCATACGGGCAGATACCGCGAGTGCGTATGGATTGGAAGCCTTTTGATGGTCGCGGGGCTGACGCCTTTGGTGATGCTGGACCAGAAGCACGATATCGGACGGGTGCTGGGATTCCAGGTACTCGCGGGCACGGGCTTTGGCATGAGCATCCAGACGCTGCTTCTCACAGCGCAGGCCAGCTGCTCAGGCAAGGACTCGGCTACGGCGACCTCCGTGTGCCTGTTTATGCGCTCGCTCGGCGCAGTGCTTGTCGTCGCGGTGCTCAGCTCTGTCAATGGAAACACGGTACAGAAGGAGTTTGCACGGATTGCTGATCTGTATCCGGGGTACACGGACGAGATCGGGAGGGTCAGGGAGAACCAGTCGCTGATCCATGGGCTTGAGCTGCCGCCAGAGATTGTCGATGTGCTTGTGGCTGGGTTTATGAAGGGCTTGAGGGCGGCGTTTATTGCTCTGGTGCCGTTTTCAGCGCTGTTTGCGCTGTCTGTCGCAGGGATTGAGCATGTGCCGCTCCAAAAGACTAGAAAGAACACGATTCGGTAGATCTGCTCTGTTAAAAAGCGATAAACAGTCATTTATAATGCAAAAAAAAAATAGAGTGAGAAAAATAGAATTGTAGCTCTTTGGTTTATTGAGCGAGGGCTGCTTCGACTGGCGCCGAGAGCGTGCGGCCGTTGGGCGCGGCATAGACAGGGCGCAGCTTGTCGAGCATGGCGCGCGCGATATCGGCGGTGCCAAAGACCGGGTTCCAGCCCCAGTCGCTGCGAGCAGCATGATCAGCCATGGTGCGCGGCCAGGTGTCAGCAATGGCCTGGCGGAAATCAGGGCAGTACTCGATAGCAAACTCAGGCGAGTGCAAGCGGCGGATCTCATCAGCCATCTGCGCAGGCGAAAAAGAGCACGCGTGGACGTTGTACACCCGCTGGGTCAGCACATCCCTCGGTGCCTCGAGCAGCTGCATGGTTCCAACTATGCAGTCGTCGATAAAAGCCATGGGCAGCAGGGCATCGTGCTTGAGGAAACATGTGTAGCGGTTGTTCTTGAGCGCCGCATGGAAGATATCGACAGCATAATCGGTGGTTCCACCGCCAGGCGGCGAGTCTGCAGAGATAATGCCTGGGTAGCGTAGGCTGCGGAAATCAACGCCATATTTCTCGGCATAGTACTCGCCCAGCAACTCCATATGTACTTTGCTGATGCCGTAGATGGTGTTTGGCCGCATCACCGTCAGATCGGGCGTGTCGTCTTTGGGCGTCGACGGTCCAAACGCGCCCATTGTGCTGGGCGACAGGAGGCGCAGCCCGTGGTTCTTGGCCACGTCCAGGATGTTGCGGAACCCGTCGATGTTGACGCTGAGTCCCAGTGCCGGGTTGCGCTCGCCTGCTGCTGACAGGACTGCTGAGAAGTGCACCACCCAGTCGATGCCGTAGTCCACCACGATCTGCTCCAGCGCGCGGTAGTTCAGCACGTCGGCGTACACGAATGGCCCGCCGCTGCGCTGCTCGGGCGCTGGCTTCTTGATATCCGAGGCAACGACGTTTTCGCCGCCAAACTTTGTCCTATAGAGCCAGAGGCGGGGGAAGAGAAGAGATAGGGATTAGCTTGCTTTTTCTTTCGGAGAATATTGGGGGGTTTCCGTTTATAGAAGGCCCGTGCCCCCCTCCCCAGAATGCATGCAAGGATGTGCAGGCAAAAAGCGCAAGCAAGACCCAGATATTGCTGCTGCCAGGCGCACGTTGAGAAAAAGCATGTCAATCACGAATGCCTTTTTTCCCACACTGGCTAGGCTGGGTACAGACAACGGCAAAAAAAAGATAAAGGAACAACAAAACGTGTCCAGGCCAGTTCAAGAGAAGGAGGAGAATGGGCGGTGGGGAAAACAATGGCGCATTGCGCAAATACCTACCGAAGCGTGTTGACCATCGTGGTTCCGAGCTGTCCGAGGCTTCCAGTGACCAGCACGCGAGGCGGCCGTGCTGTCGAGTAGAGCCGTCGGGCCACGGCATGTGCATGGACATGAGCCATGGTTCGCAGAGCAGTGCGTTGAATGACCATTAGTTGAAAATGATGGCTGTAGAAAAATGTTTGCTTTTTTTAGCTGTTGCTGAAGGCTGGGCTCCTAAGGCGGAAAAAAATAAAACTAGATGACTAAAAGGGGGTGGAAAGGTAAAATGCTGATGTGCTGGAATATAGGCAAATTTTCTCTCCTGCCAAGTGGCTTCTGCCGTCCATTTATACATGCGCCAGACTAAGCTCACTTCTGCAGAAGTGTCGAAAAAAAATAGATTGGCCAGAGCCTACACGCCGATGCTTGTCTCTTCTTCTGCAGCAACAAAAGCGCAATCCAGACAGCAAGAAGCACATTGGCCTTATTGGCTAGCGCTTACAGATGACAAATGTGTTTTTTTTTGCTTTTTTTTTGCAAACAGCCACTCTCCACCCTTGTCTCTGACGCCCGCTCTCGTGTTGATGTTGATATTTCCTTTCGGAGAATTATTTGTAGATATTGTTGCTGTTTCGGTCAGCGCTATATGACTCTTCAAGTCGGATAGTCTGTCTGCTACCCTTTCTGGCAGTGCGGTGCCGCTACTGTCCACCACTGCCTGCTTGCACATCCGGAAAGCAATGCGCCAATAGATGCGCCCCAAGCGGTCTTGTTTCTATGAAGAAAATAAAAAGACAATCTTTGCAATGTAACAAAAAAGCAGCAATTACAAGCGACAACAACCAGCGCCAAGTGGTGACTTTTTCCCCCATTGGCTGCATGAGTCACTGGCGGTCTGGCAAAAAGCGAGAAGCGGGGGAGGGAGAGAGAGCTGATGAGCCATCTGCAGGCTCTGGTTCACACACATATAGCACAACTGCAGCTCGTGGTCGTGGGAAACATCGAGAACAAGCAGTCATTGCTCTTGTAAAACAACTCGCTCTGTCTCAATTTTTTTCTTTTCTGCTTTTAATCCATTCCAACAAGCCAAAACCTTCACTTTTAAAATCATCGACCTCTTGCCTCGTTATAGTCTGCATCAGCCATGTCTTTGCTTTCGTCGATCGCCGCTAAGCGCTCTTTTCAGCATGCTGCCGCCGCTGCCGCATGTGTCCAGCGCTGCTTTGCAACGAGCACCACCACTGCAGCCAGCAGCAGCGCGCAGGCCAGAATCCCTGCTGTGCTTGAGGAGCGCATCGCCCAGCGGCTGGACGAGATGAAGAGCGCTGGCACGTTCAAGACCGAGCGCATCATCACCACTCCGCAGAACTCGAGCATCAGCGTGCAGTCCAGCACCAAGCCCGTGCTCAACTTCTGTGCCAATAACTACCTGGGCCTTGCCGATCACCCATTGGTGGTCGAGCGCGCATCACGCTTTCTAAACACCTGGGGCAACGGTCTGAGCTCCGTCAGGTTTATCTGCGGCACCCAGACCATCCACAAGGACCTGGAGAACCAGATCACCGCCTTCTACAACCGCCAAGACACCGGCGATACTATTCTCTATGCCTCGTGCTTCGACGCAAACGCCGGTATCTTCGAGTCCCTGCTGACCGACCAGGACGCCATTATCAGCGACTCGCTGAACCACGCATCTATCATCGACGGCGAGCGCTTGTGCAAGGCCAAG